>JAXGGA010005048.1:0-81830 GCA_038373865.1 Uloborus plumipes
ACTGGATTCTAACTCTCATAAATTGAAGACTTTTAGTGAATGATTAAAGAAAAAAAAAAAGAATAAACAAAAGATGATAATAAGAAATTTTCTTCTTCCCTATCAGATCTTAACTGTAAAAATTTAATATGCTGACATGAAAAAACATTGGTTGAATTGAAAAATACTATTTATTTTCTTGTTCTTATCCATATAAATAAGACAAAGAATGTGTGTGTGGGTATGTTCCTTTTCTAATCCATAGTTTATGTCGGATCTGGACAAAATTTGGCAGAGAGGTATTTGAGCACCTGGGAAGGGTCGTAGTGGTGGGGGGGGGGGAGGGGGGTTCGAACGTCAAAAAGTGCCGAATCATAAGAACTGCAATTAAACGACTCAAAAATGGCTTAAAATTGCTCTTTCTACCCGAAATAATAATCGGATCTTCTCGATTTTGATCTCATTGGAAAGATCGCAAAAAATACCTTTTAAGAAGAATTCTTTCAGAAGGTTTTCAAATTACTAAGAAATATTTTCACCCAGAAAAAAAATCTGGCTTTTTTAAAGTTGGAATGAAAGATATTAATTAGCGTGAAAGAAATCATTGATAATCAAAAGGTGTTGCCATTTTTTCTTGAATATAAACGAATAAAATTCTTGCTTTTGCTTTTTGGCTTTTCTGCAGCGTGGGATTTAAAAATTTTTTAGCGATTGATTAATTTTTCGTACTGCGTGCCAATAATCTAATCGGGACTTGAAGACACGCGTCATTCGACACAACTTTCATTCTTAACCTGTTAACTGGGTATGACGAAATATTTCGTCATACATAAAAGCCTACAGCAATTGGCAAGACGAAATTTTTCGGATATTCATATTGTGCATTTCAGTGTTTTATATATTTTTATTATTGTGTTGTATTATTTACATACCGAGATGTGAATTATTATTTGTAGTGTGATATTACTTATCGCTGCGAAAAAAAAGTCCCCATTGTGAAACGAGTTGAGCAATAGCTAATTCCCCGGTTAACAGGTGAAGGTGCATCTTGCAGAGCCGGGCCTCGCAGCTGGTTCTTCTAAAATAGTACATTTGTTAAACTTGTACAGTGAACTCTCACTTATATGCCGCCTCATTTATACGCCTTTTTCACTTATACGACGATTTTTACTGGTCCCAGCACATTCCATAGCAAAATAATGATAGTATCATTCGTTTATGCGTCGCTCTAAAGATAAATATTTCACTTATGCGCCGAATTTTCATTAAAATGTAAAAAAATTAATTTATTTTCTTTAAAAAATAAGCATTTTCCATCACTTTCCTCTTTAATCTTTCGCCTTTATTGCTCACGGAAGGCATTTTTTCCGCATGAACTAGAGTTCGGAGAGGGACAATTATCTATTATGCATCGTTTTAAAGGGAACAGTTTGTAATTATGTATGCTTCAATTTTTGTTTTCTCTTTATCATTGTAGTTACGTTACAGTAATTGCCAAACCGTAGTAATCTGTCCCTTTTCTATAGAAACATTCTTATTCATTCTCTCATTAGAACCTATGTTGCGTTTTAGTCCTTTAAATAGGCTTGTTCACTTATACGTCTCTCTCACTTATGCGCCTTTTTCCGTTGGTCCCTTGCTCCGGCGCATAAGTGAGAGTTCACTGTAATACTTTCACCCAGTAGTGTATGTACTAGATGTGCAAATTTGAACTATATGTATGTCGTACTCCTATATGTATCCATTTAAAAAGTCGGGCCATGTCAGAGAGGGACGAATGGAGCTAAAAACTTCGCGCAGTCTTCGACTTTTAATTAACTTTTAACCGCGCCCATTATTCGACGGTTAACGCCTCCGACGACGGGATCGAAGGGAGAGGAAATGGCGAGCGTTCTGCAAATGAGATAATCAGATTTTGGCTCTCATTTAAACTGCGTAATTAAAGATCCCTGTAACCTGCGACTGGGGACTTGTTTCGTGCTGAGTTTGAAGGGAAGCGCGTTGGGTGGACGCCGATACCTTTCGGGTGTTATTCTTTCTGGGCATGAACTAGAGTCGTACGAGCAGCTTACGTCGCTGTTTTATAGTTTTTGTAATAAATGCACACTGAAAAAAAAGAGCAGTTGTGCTTACAATATAATGCTGGCAGCAGAGATTCCAGTTCAAAACTGTAAAACATACAGTAATAAATTGTAAAAATTAGCAAGTTTACTGTTTATTACTGTAAAGCAGTAATTTTACAGTTTTTAACCACAGAATTATCTGTATTTTACTGTAAAAACAAGAGTATAATACTGACTGTAGAGGTTCTAGTTTAAAACTGTAAAATGCACAATAATAAACCGTAAAATTAAGGTAGTAGTCTGGTAACTTGGGTTCAGAAAATCGAATTTTTTTTTTGCTTAACTTGAAAGTACAATGTCTTGAGAATATACTGTGAAAATTTCGGACAGAAATTCGAAATATTTCGGGAGTTAGAACGAGTGTCCTAGAGCGCCTCAGAGTCTAACCTTTAAAATAGTAGTCTGGTAACTTGGATTCAAAAAATCGATTTTTTTTTTGCTTAATTTGAAAGTACAATGTCTTAAGAATATACTGTAAAAAATTTCAGACAGAAATTCGAAATATTTCGGGAGTTATAATGAGTTTCCTAGAGCGCCTCGGAGTTTGTTGTTAAACTTTAAACGCGTTTTTCTCAAAACATTGTTTTTCTGGTCGGCCCGGGTCCTAACTTTTTTTCTACTGAACCGATTGCTTTCAAATTTTAACAGGCTGTTCTACACACTCATAGTTCTCGTCGGAACTAACGAGAATTTTTTTCACCCCTAACTTTTTATTTTACAACCCTTTCTTTGCTAAAATAAAAGGACTTTTTTTTTCAAAGTCCGCCATTTTATTATTTACCCTTGAAATTTAACTTCAGTAGTTCCGACCAGAATGACATATCTATAGATTAAGAATAATCAAGAATATTTGATTTCAGATAACATCAAGAGCCAAAATCACCCGGGCCACCCACGCGCATTCTTTTTTTAGGTTCCAACTTCGAGGGGCAATAATAATAGTAAAAAACTATTACATTTTTTCAAATAAATTTATTTTTTATATCTTCAATATGTAAATAAAAACACTCTATATTCAAGAAGATTCATTTTTATTTTCCTATAAAAACCACCCTCCAAAAAAGCCGTGAAAATAGGCATAAGTTACCAGACTTAACAATTTTACAGTTTGTTAGTATAAAGCAGCAATTTTACAGTTAGTTAGTGTAAAATTAGCAATTTTACAGTTTATTAGTGTAAAATTAGCAATTTTTACAGTTTATTAGTGTAAAATTAGCAATTTTTAGTTTGTTACTGTAAAATTAAATGCATTTTACTGTAAAAACAACATCTATTTTTACAGTGCAACTGCACTATAAAATAAAATATTTTTAAAAAAAGAAAAAAAAGGAGAACCAGCTTCCAAACTTCATCTGGAAATTAGTAACTTCATAATAATCCGTAAAAATAGCAAAGAACAATATCAATTATTTTCTGGAAAACTCTTCAACGGAAAAGAAGTTTTAATTTATTAAAAGCATGGATGTGATGTAACATTGGTAAAATTCATTAATGAAGAGGTATTCTGTCAGATAAAGTTTCAAATATCTTTTTTGTTTGAATTTGTCGTTTAATTTCAGTTCCTTTAAAAACACTTTTCCGCAAGAAACATAAAAATTTCATTAAAGATAAAATGTTTCAAAATAAAAATATTTTTGAAGAAAAAAAAATGAACCGACTTCAGAACTTCGGCTGAAAATTGCTCTTAAAAGTAAAAAATAATATTAGTCTTTGAACACCATCGATACTACTTTTTGCGCCTACTTCAAAAAATATGTTTAAAACACATAGAATCATGCACAACTACAATTCAATGATAACTATGAACTTTAATAGATACAGATTCTTTAATCGCATTCTCATACATTACATTGATAACCACATATTTGTGTGATGGTGCAAATATTCTGCTCTTAATTTATGGAGAAATATGCTTAAACATTAGTGGAGTTCATTTTGCCTATCGTTTTTGCGCAGACTTCAGAAATTATGCTTAAAAGTAGCATCGATGGTGTTCAAAAAAAAATTTTTTTTTTTTTTTTCATTTTTAGAGCAGTTTAAAGTCTTTTTCTATTTTTCTTCTGCATTACTTTTTAATAGAAAACTAAATGTAGGCCATGTCATTATTTATGCAGCTATTTCTAAGTTGCATAATAAATGAATTAAAATTGAAAAATAGTTGTAGCTTTGGATGTTTTATTCGTCATACGAAAATATAGATATGGGTGATTCTACAAAAATGGGCAAATTTGTGTTCCATACTGATTGCTCTTTTTGTTTTTAATTTAATAAAAAACTATTTTGGGAATATTTTCATGCGTCTTTTGTTGTATAATTTTCGTTATCAACAATGTCAATATTTAATTATTATTCATTTAAAAAAAAGGATATTCGATTGAAATGTCATCCACATGCCCGGTCCCACAGGTGCAATTTTCACAATCAATGGAATATAGATTTAAAAAAAATAAAATATTTTTTTTTTCAAGAGTTTTTTATTTATAAATATGAATGTGTGCAAGATGTAAATCACAAAAAAAGCAAAATAATATAAAAATAATATCTCTAAAAATTAATCTAAACTTTGTCCCAGCGGTTATCAGTCATCAACATGTCTAAAAAGTATAGATATTTTTCTCTGAAATGTTTTATTTCAAAATCTGGCAACACATCTTAAAATAAAGCATGGAACTTTGTTATTCCTGGCTGAGGATTAATTTTGCTGTTCTGCAATTACTTTTTGATAAAAAGCAAGCTAAACTCAACTTTCAAGGCAAGTGTTTTTTATCTTTGTCATTAACATGCCCCACAGAATGCATGTAAAATGTACATGTAAATAAATTTTGATAATGAATAATCCTAAGGCTTACATTTGTGGGTTCTAATTCGAAGTGAAGCCGAAAAATATTCAGATATGACTTTTGAAGAACACAATTACTTGTGATTTGTCATTCACATGCCCTTTTTCTATTGTCATTCACATGCCCCAATATAAGACACGTGGATGAATCAAAAGTCACACTATGACAGTACAATGTTTAAAAATTATGTCTAACAGTTTACTGGTTAAAAAATTTCATTAATATACCTAATGTGTCTGTGTTAATCACATACTTACTGTGTTATATTCACATACACATTGTGTCATCCACATGTCCTTTTTATCATTCACATATGCCTTCAAAAAAATAAAAATCCAAAAATACAATAAAATACAAATATTTAAGCTCTACTGATATTCTATTTTAATTATGTAACTTATCAAGTGCTTTGCTGATTTTTTTCAGATTTTTAATTTTAAATTAATTTTTTGAAATCTACATGTTAGAAATATTCCCATTTTTGTAGAATCACCCATATATGTATCTGTACAAAATCGAAAGAATTAAATTTAAATAAAACTTGACATACATGTTATTTATGTAACCATTTAATATATAAAACAATTCCATTATCAAAGCTATCCTATCTCAAAACTTACGGTTTTTAAGCGGGTTATAATTTCCGACCTATTTTTTTATTTGTTACATGAAAGGATTCAAACTGAAATTTACGGTCCTTTAAAGGGTTAATTCTTTTCGACCTATTTTCCATTTGTTACACGAAAGGACTAAAGCATATGACCCTTAACCCATTAATGCCTGTAAATTTTTTCCCGAAGATATTTTGTATACTGGTTACAAATAATGTTTAATGGACAGGAAAACTAATTAAAAACATATTATGTAAAAAATATTTTTTTTATTAAAAAAAGAAAAATCATCCTTCAAAAGTTACGCTAAGCACCAGAGGGTATATACTTTAAGTAAGTTTTTTTTCTGCCTACGATATAATATTTAAAAAGACATTTTATAAGAAGAAATAAAAGTAGCAATGAATATAAACTGGGAAGCTGGGAACAATTTTAAAAACTTAGCTTTTTCTTCTTGAGATTGTGAACGATGTAATTCTTGATAAGATCGTAATAAAACGGTTACAGAACACACTTTACAATGGTTATGTGCTGCAATCAGTTAATAATGAATTGAAACAATACTAAAGTAATAATTGAATACTATTATTTGGTTGAAATGTCTATCTTTGGTAAATTCAGACACACTTTTTGGACCGTCCCTAAAAAGGGACGCTAGGCATTAATGGGTTACTTCTACTCGATTTATTTTGCATTTGCTACGTGAAGGGCTAAAACGTTTGGTTCCCAAAGTGTTAACTTTTTCCAACCAATTTTCCATTTAATACATGAAAGAACTAAAACTAGTGGTCATCCTCAAAGGTTTAATTCTTTTCAACCTATTTTCCATTTGTTACAAGAAATGGCTAAAGTATATGACCCTTAAAGGGTTGATTCTTTCCGACTTATTTTCCAACTAAAACTTGTGGGCCTCCTCAAAGGGTTATCGCTTTCCGACCTATTTACCAGTTGTTACACGAAAAGACAAACTTATGCTTCTTAAGGAGTTAATATTTTCCGACCTATTTCCATTTGTTACACGAAATGTTTTAAAGGAGAAGATGAATGCAGCTTTCCTTATGAATCTTGTATGACCTTATTAGTCATGTTCTTTTCGAAAAGATGTTCCAGCCGCAAGGGATGCACCGAATAATCGACAGTACCGATTAATCGGCCATAATCGGCCTCTTTTCCGATTAAAAATAATCGGCAAAACAGGGCCGATTAATCGGCTGTAATTTTTTTAAAATATCGTTTTTTAAAGCGTACCTTCACTAAGAAACTATGATGAATGATATTATTGACAGTAATAATAACCCTCACAGTTGATATAAAGTTTTTAACAAATTAATTCTCCTACTTTGAATAAATATACACATAGACAATGTTGGAACATTTTTCATGTGGCGATAGTTTTCTACTTAGCACAGTGCTATTAGATAACCTCTAATTTTGGCAAGGAATAAAAGTCGAACTAAATTGTTACTGATTACTAAAATTTTTAATTAAAAGTACTCCGAATTAAAATTACTGCCTCCCACAGACCCTCCCCCCCCCTTTTTTTTTAATTTTTATGTCCAATAATTATAATTAACAATGTGTTAATGTAATATTACTGACAATATGAAAATTGGTTCTAAGAAAGTTGATAAAATATTGAAATTATTTTGTGAAAATTAAGAAAATGGGAAGTAAATCTTCTCTCATGAATAAATTACTTAGTATTTCTGTACTCGGAATTGTATAAGAGAGAAAAAACAGTGATTGTGAAATTGTAGTATTAAAAACAATCATTCTTATCATTAATCGGCTCAGACGATTAATCGGTCGATTATCAACAACCGATTAATTGGTAATCGGCCAATTTGCTTATCGGTGCATCCCTACCAGCCGCTATTGTTGACAAAATCGTTTAGCAACAGAATAGTACCACTTCAGTTGTGCTCCGTTCTATTACTTTCCCTTCATGTAGCAATTCTACCTCTGTAGTGTAGAAGCATAGCTTCATGAATTTAATTTTCATGAAAGGCTGATTCATTACGCATGCGCGTAATTTATTTTTTAGATAATAACTCTGTGAAATAACCCGATCTCAAAGGAAGTAAGCATGTCCGCCTCTAAAAACTTGGGAAAGCTTTTTGAAATGAAGGGGGGGGGGGGGGGGGATGCAAAGAAAGGAAAGAAAAAAAAATGTTTAAGAATGACTTCAAAAGATAAGGTTCAATCTGAGATTAGTTGGCTCGGTTTTAGCCTACCCTATAGTAAAAATTTTTGAACAAAAATCACGGAAAAAGGCGTAACGCATAAATGTAAGTAAATGAAAAAATACTAGTGAAAAAAAAAAAAAAAAAACTTAAAACAAGGTTTTAAGACGAAGGTAAAAATAAGGTACCTGCTCCACATTGACGTAAAGCAGAAAAATAAAGCAGAAGCGTAAAATGGAGCAAATAGTGTTCCTATGGAAAGTACCCGGATTTTCGGTTTCTGCCTTCAGTTCGGAGTCTGCCTTCGCGTTTTACGTTGATGTGGAGCAGGGCCCTAACTGTTGATTTTACAGCATAATACTGGCAGCCGAGACTCCAATTTAAAACTGTAAAATGCACAATAATAAATAGTAGAACTATCAATTTTACAGCTTCTTACTGTAAATTTACACTTTTAGTTTTTTACTGTGAAGTTAGCAATTTTACAGTTTATTGCTGGAATATTTAGCTGCATTATACTGTAAAAGCAACTGAATAATACTGGCAGCAGAGATTACAGTTTAAAACCAAAACGCAGAGATTGCAGTTTAAAATAAACTGCAAAATTAGCAATTTTGCAGTTTATAACGGCAAAATTAGCCATTTTTACAATTTATTACTATGAATTTAGCTGTATTATACTATAAAAACAACATTCATTTTTTACAGTGTAATTTTGAGTTTGTCTGTGTATTCCACCCCAATAAGTTTTGACGAAATAGTCTCTTGCGTGCAAACTATTTTTGCTCAAAAGATCTCGGACAGTCTCCGTTATTCCCTTGCTACAATGACCGCTTGCAAGACTGATTTGATTTGAAATATTTTGTGTTCAATTTTAAAGTCTTAATACACTTAAAAGTAGCATTTACGTGGAAATTTATGGCATGCACTGTAAAATATAGCTAGTACACTTTTTACAGTATAATATAGCTAGTTTTATAGCTATAAAATGTAAAAATGGCTAATTTTACAGTAATAAACTGTAAAATTTCTAATTTTACAGTTTATTACTGTGCATTTTACAGTTTAAAACCGGAACCTCTGCTACCAGTATTATACTGTTTTTATAGTATAATACAGCTAAATTTTACGACAATAAAATGTAAAATTGATAATTTTGCAGTAAGAAACTAAAGTTGCTATTAGGTTGGTGCGTATGAAATGTCGGATTCTTAAGTGATTGTATAAAACCGCATATCTTTCTTCAAAAGCTATTTATTCAATCAAAGTATGCTCCATTCGCTTCAATACACTTCTCCCAACGAGATTTTAAAGCGTAGATGCCTGTCTTAAAAAAAAATTTTGGTCTTTAGAATTAATAAACTCTGATATCGAGTTTTTTAGACTGTCTACATTTTCACAGTGTTTGCCCCTTAAAGCAGCTCTAAATGCTTGAAAAAATGAAAATCGGTCGGCGAGAGATCCGGTGAATATGGTGGATGCTGCAAAACTTCATATTCCAGTTCTTTCAGTTTCGCAATTGTTTTGTGTGTCGGCAGAATTCATATCGGCAATAAACTCAAAAGAAATAACAAAAGGGAAGACCTTCGAGAAAACCTATTTTGCTGAAATGAGTCTCTGGCAATTGACAATACGACTATGAATGAAATTATGCCAAAGACAAAAGTATAACGAAAACAGGGAGACAAACGTCCGCATGTAAAGAGAATCCGACATTTCATACGCACCAACCTAATAGTTTTAGTTTATTACTGCGCATTTTACAGTTTTAATTGGAATCTTAGCTGCCAGTACTTTAATACTGTAAAAATTACAGCTCATTTTTTGCAGTGTAGTAAATTAATCCAGAACTAATACATAGATTTTTAATCGTGGATCTGCAGTATCTGGATGGTGTAACCAAACTATAGGTGTGTTATATCAACGCCTCCTAAATACTAAATGCCTGCAACTTTCTGACTTTTTAACACAAAGCAAAGTTTCGTCCTTGGTTCACGACACACGGCCATCTACCGGAGTTCTTCGAGAAAGAGAAATTAACGATTGGTTCATTTCCAAATTTAAATTTAAAAATTAACCAATCAAAAAATTTAATTCGAATATTGTTAGGATCCATCGCCAATAGCTGCAGAATGCCCTTCGTTCACAAAGCACTGCCATCTACGAGAGTTCTTCGAAAAATTAACGATTGGTTCATTTCTGAATTGAAATTTAAAAATTCTCCAATCAAAAAATAACAACGTCATTATCGGATTGCCGCAAGGTGGCGTTTAAAATGGAACCCAACTCGACGGTAGGGAAGCAAATGTACTAGGCATTTAATATCTGGGAAGCGTTGGTTATATGCAATAAGTGGATGTCCTTTAACTTCTCAAGCTGTGTTGGAAATAGCTCTTGACGAATAAGCTGTGCAAAAAATATTTTTAAAACTTTATATAAGGGTAATGTTTCAACCAAACTATTTTAAAAGCAACGTCCACGGTAGAAAGATTCAGAGCTAAAAGTACTTTCGTACCGAAAAACTGAGTGATTGTCAAAGATTCTTAACGTGTTTTCTGTTTTAATAACAAATAATTGATCAAAAGAAGAAGAAATAAATAAAAATCGAAATGCAGTTTATATTGTAAACTTAACATTGACGAAAGTTTTTAATTCAGTGATTAAACCTAAGCAAAGTGACAGACCGATTTCGAAGCAAAGTAAAAATAAATAAATTTTTAAAAAAAGCGGATTTTCGTTCCAATAATTTTAAATTTAGCTCAAAACTGGAAAATAAACATTTTAATAGTATCAATACTTTTTTTTATCATAACTTTTGAATTATATTTGATTCATATTTTAAAAGTAGTAACAATGCTGCAAAAAGAACACGTTTATTTTTCTCTTTTTAATGTCATTTAGTTATGTGAATAGCAATTTGATTCTAACTTGAATACAGTTAAAGTTGGTTCTTTTTTCTATCCTTTGCCATCTTTTTTTCCACCGAATCAAAACGTTTTGTCCTGCTAAAAATGATTATTCATATGTAAAAGTTTTTCTTTTAAATAAATTTTACTCTTTCATTTATTTTGGTGTTGGCATACATTAAAAAGCAAAACTGAAAGTTCTTTTCGAATAAAACTGAAACTGTTGGTATTTCTTTTCTTTTTCTTCGGCAATGATTAAAAGGTAAAAATAATTCTTTAGTGAAGCAAATGTTGCTTTCAATGCTGTCAAGTTATAACTAGGCGTTTGTAAAATATTGTATAGAAATGATTCTTAGTGTATTTGATTATTTTACTTTCCCCATTAAAATTGAGAATTTGTGCTGAAATGCATTTGTATTATTTATTTTTCATACTTTATCGACTTACATATTGAGAGATAATCATACTGGTAATAAAAAAAATCCTGAATTAATTAATAATAATCTGAGTGTATTGAAATATGATGCCTAACAGTTTGAGAACATAAATGATTTTGCATTAGCTATTATTTTTCTTTTTGCATAAGTCATATTTTGTGCAATATTTATGTTTATTCAGTAGTGTAATGTTTGGATTTTTTAACAGAAGAGAGAAGTATAATGCTACTGTTAGAAAAACCAATGCTGACGTACGAGAAAGTAGGATCTTTTAGTTATAGACGAGCTTCGTGTTGATGTTTGGCAACTACTTTCTTTAGACAAAAGTAAAGCTTGACCGTGAGGAGATGGAAGCGGAAACGAACCGCTTTATTTAAAAATTTGTAAATTAAAGTTTTTACAACATCCTTAATCTCTCTGTTAGAACCAAGTTTGTAAAAAACTAATTTCCTAGGCGATACTACTTCTTTCAAAAAGGAAGCTGTGTTTCCGCTTCAAGGTCAAGCACCATCTCTCCGTGGTCAAGATTAAGAGTCGAAGAATTTTTAGTAGATTAAAAGTAGAAGATTAATAGTAGAAGACACAAGAGGCTTATAACTTTTGCTAATACTTGTGTTCATTGATATATTAAGTTTGTAGAGAGACCGACTAATGAATAAAGTATACCAGTGAAGGAAAATCTCATATTAAAAAAAAAATGTGCTTCTTAGATGAACATACAGTATTGCAACATCCTATGCATCTACAAAAACTTGTATCACGTATTAGAAATCTATTACTAAACTATCTTCTGTGTATTTAAAAAAAAAAAAAAAAAAACCCTAGAAAATGTGTTTCTATACTAGATAGGGGTGTTCATTTATTAGATATCTATTTTTTTTCCTCTTCAATTTTCCAAAAAACCTGGTGCAGAGTAGAAAAAGATTTCTCGATTTTTAAAAGTAATTACATTTGTTAGTTAAAATCTTTTTCTGTCATGTGTCAAATCCTACGATATTAGAAGATGTTAAGAATTTTAGAAAATTAAATTATACTTTAGTGTTTATTAACTGGTGGGTCTAATCTACTATGCGTTTTTACACAATAATCTAAAGCTTGTTAGCAATGAGTCAGAGAGAATCAAAGAAGATGATGTAAGTGGCCTTTTTTATATTTTTAGTATAGCACGTGCAAAGTTCAAACCCTTAGGTAGGCTTTCAGTGAAAAGCTTTTCAAAGTCATGCTGTACGCCATCGTTTTCCAAGGCTAATATTAGCATTTCTTGCAAGCGGCGTAAATAGCAGCCCTAAAGGGCACGTGGCGTGGGGGAGGGAGGGCGCACGATCCAGAAAAAATAGCACCGTGAGTTAAGGTTTTTTTTTTTCAAATAGTTAATATTTTCTTTTTGCGATGCACTTATAAGTCTTGCTGGGGGGGGGGGGGTACTTAAGTATATGATCGCTACTATCTCGTGCCTCTCAAAATATCAAAAAACGAGTTTCTCCAACTTTTTATATTAGTTGTCTCTAGATTTTTAATTTTGGCACTTAACAATTGCATCTAGAGCTGCAATTTCTACTACAAAAATGTTTTGCCCATACACGTGGACTTAATGGGGCTCTGTTTGAAGGTGGGAAAATCCAAACTTATTCTCAATGCAGAGAGCAGTGGCCTGCCTCCTGTTGGTTTCTTCTTCGGGTCTAAGTGAATGTGGGGTGGTACAGTCGAGTCCGCTTATTAGAATATCGGTTAAAAGAATATCCGACTTAATGTAATACATTTTCAACGTACCAAACCGCTGTAACGCATTATTTTCATCCCGGATAATGGAATATCCCGCTTATTGGAATATTTTTTCGTGTCAAAATAGCTATTCCATTAAGCGGGCTTGACTGCATTTAGTGCTGTTCCACCTAATTTCACAAACATCGATAAAAATCTGTTCCCCTTCCCGGCTCTCTCGAGTACGGACTCGACGCGTACCGAAAAAACTGCAGACGATTTTTTGTTTATTTAGTGTTTATTTTAGTTTATTTATTATTGTAACATTTTTTTTTGGCAGACGATTTTTTTTTCTAACAAAAATTATTCATTTAAGACAATTTTGTTATTTATTTATGTGTCTTCTCAAAAAATATTAAAGAATAAATTTTTTGGTAACTATTGACAGTGGATAAAAAAATCCGAGGCGTTTTATTTACGAAGTTTTTTTTTTTTTTTTGGATAAAACTGATGTATTTTCTATTTTTAATTCTTTTTCTTCTTTTGAAAACGCTTGAAGGAATTTTTCTGTGGAAGAAATATATTAGCCTGCACTGTGTAACATTTTCACGCAGATACGTGGATTTAACGGTGCTCTATCTGCAGGTGGGAAAGTCCAAACTCCTTATTTTCACCACTGGGAACATGGAAGAGTGGCCTGTCGATTTTCTTCTTCGGGCCTAAGTGAATGTGGGGTGGTATTTAATGCTGTTCCACCAATTTAACGAAAATCGATAAAAACCTGATCCCCATCCCGAGTGCGGACCCGACGCGTACCCAAAAAAGTTCGATCTTTCGGTTCTGGAAGACGACTCCAGAGCTCGCAGGCCGTCTCCATGTGACAAAAGCGGGTGAGAACGGAACAGGCAGAGCAGCGCCAGATGCCAGCGCCCCCTACTAGCGGCAGTGATCTGCTCTCCCAGTTCTCTCCTCCTCTCGCCAGAAAAGTCCCTCCACCCCTCTCGGTGCGCTCTCTCGGACAGAGCCTCGCTCGCCCCCCTCCGTTTTGTTTATCATCGAGGGATAAAAGAGAAAAGAAAAAAAAAGTGGTGCTGGTTTTTTAATCCTTCGATTTGGTGGAATTGCGATGGTGTGAGAGGGCTGGTGATGGAATGCTGACGACGATACCGGTAGTCCGCAGACCGCAGCGCCCTCTGGATCGGTAGACGGAAGATACGAGAAGAGTGAAATTGTGAGAGAATACACAAAAAACAAAACAAAAAAACCAGCAAGAAAGGGAAACTATAACAATAACCGCGAGTTCCAGTTTCCGCCGAGGAACCGGCACAATATGGCGGAACGGTGAAACCGTGGAGTGTAAGGAGAACTGCGGATCCTCTTTTGTACCGGTCCATACATGTGGTGGTACAGGCTCGGATATTACAGATTTCTCGGTCAGCTGCAGAGTGGATATGGGTGGTTGAAGCGATGTGTGAAGAGCCCCTTCAAACCCGGGTGAGTAGAATGTTTTCTCCCCTCCTATATTCGATGCGGTTTTCCGTTCTGTTTCCTGTCTCCATCCATTTAATCCAATCGCACTTGTGTGTAGATTCTCATCAGTTTTAATGCATTCTTACGGGAATTTCTCTCTCAGACGAATTTATGAATAGACGTTTGGTATGTGTTGAGTTATGAATTGTGGCCTTTCACATTGAAAATTGTAAAAAGAATGTCTTGTAATTATCAGTATAAAAGAATTAAAATTTCAATATCAAAGTATAGAATAGAAATACTCTTATTTATGAATAGACAATCGTTATAAGTTGAGCTATCAGAATAAGAATTTTCGTATAACTTGTCTTTTACATTGATCGATATGAAAACAATTTTTGAAAATTATCAATATGAAAAAAATTGAAATTTCAATATAAACCAATAAAATGCAAAATAATAGAAGCATTTTTATTTATGAATAGAAATGTGTTATTTGTCGCTCTATCAGAATAAGAATTGTCGTCTTTCATACTGATAAATGTGAAAAGAATTTCCTATAATTATTGGTATAAAAGAATGGAAATTTCATCAACGAATAAAATACGAAAAAAATAGAAATATTCTTATACATGAATAGAAATGTGTTATATGCTGAGCTATCAGAATAAGAATTGTCGTCTTTCATATTGATAATTGTGAAAAGAATATCTTATAATTATCAGTATAATCAAATTGAAACTTCGACGTCAATGAATAGAATACGAAAGAATATAAATATTCCTATTTATGAATAGAAATGTGTTATTTGTCGCGTTATCAGAATAAGAACTGTCGAGTTTCATATTGATAATTGTGAAAAGAATTCCTTATAGTTATCAGCATAAAAGACTAAAAACTTCATCATCAAAGAATAGAATATGTAGAATAGAAATATTCTTATTTATGAATAGAAAATCATTATTAAGTTGAGCTATCAGATTAAGAACTTTCGTATAGCTTGTCTTTTACATTGGTAGATATGAAAACAATTTTTAAAAATTATCAATATGAAGTAATTGAAATTTCAATATAAACGAATATAATAAGAAATAATAGAAATGTTCCGAATATATGGTGCGATCAGATTAAGAATTGTGGTCTTTCATATTGATAATTGTAGAAATAATTTCTCATAATCATGAGTATAAAAGAATTTAAATCTTAATATCAATGAATGGAATACACAACAATAAGAATATCCCTATTTATAAATAGAAATGTGTTGTATGTCGCGCTATCAGAATAAGAATTGTCGTCTTTCATATTAATGAAAGGCAACTATTCTTATTCTTTTATACATAATTTATATAAGGGAATTGAAATTTTAATATCAACGAATAGAATGCGAGAGAATAGAAATACATCCCTATTTAAGAACAGAAAAGTGTTATATGTTGAAATATCCGAATAATAATTGCCGTCTTTCATATTGAAAATTGTGAAAAAAGTGTCCTTCAACTATCAGTATAAAAGAATTGAAATTCCAGTATGAACGCATAGAATACGAAAGAATAGAAATATTTCTATCTATGAATAGAGATTTGTTATATGTCGCGCTATCACAATAAAAACTTTTGTATAACTTGACTTTCACACTGATCATTATGAAAACAATTTTTTTTAAATTATCAACATAAAAGAATTGAAATTGCATTATCAAAGGATAATGCAAAAAAATAGAAATATTTCTACTTCTGAATGGAATTTCTATAGATGTTGCGCTATCAGAATAATAATCGTCGTCTCTCATATTAAAAATTATGAAAAGAATCTTATAATTATCGGTATAAAAGAATTGAAATATCAGCGAATAGAATACGAAACAATAGAAATATTCCTATTTATGAATAGAAATGTGTTAATATTTCGTGCTATCAGAACAAGAACTTACGTATAACTTGTCTTTCACATTGATTAATACGTTTTTTTAACAATTACCGCATGAAAGAATGAATAGAAAGCATCATATTTATGAACATAAATTTTGTTGCATGAAGAATTTCTTGAAAGAACAGAATGAAAAATTTCACCATGAAAAAAAGCGAAAGATCTTTATTTATGAAGAGAAATTTGTTGCATGTCACGCCATCAGAATAATAAGTTTCGTATAATGTATCCTTCATTTTGAAAATTATGAATATTTTTAAATAATTATAAAAAAAATAAATGTCATAACAATTATGATTTTTTTAAATAATCATCAATATGAAAAACTCGAAACTTTAATCAGAAAGATAGAATATGAAATTTCAGTATGAAAGAGAAAAGAAAGAATCATATCGTCGGTACCATGCTAAAATTACGAATGAAAATTGGCACTTTTTAGGAGAGCTAAAACACTGAATATACTATTTTTCCACCTGGCGTGTTTAGTTATTTTCAATTTTTAAACTCTTACTAGCTGCCAGGGCAGCTAGATTAGCTTACTGCGGCATGTTGAAGCATAACGTCGCCCCTCTCTAACTTTTACCTCATTCTGAAGTTATACTATTTGATATAATTTAATGTTCATTCGATTTCAAGACATACCACGCACGTGGCCCGGCGTTGCACGGGCACTTCGTGCCTTGAAAGTAGTGAGAAAAATTTCAAGAAAGTATTCCCCGCCAAGGCGGCTCACTAATAGGCGTTTCACGCCTTTACTTTTTTCCTACATAAAAAATCATTCGAATTATTGAGATGCTTCGCGCTTCCAAGATGGTGAGGAGAGTTTCAGTAAGTTCAGCTCGCTCAAAGAAAACAAGAAGTTCTGTCAAGAACTAAACGAGCCTACTTTCCCGTACATCGACATCGGCATTGTAGCATCTGATCAATATTCTCTTGATTATCTGAAACTGAAAATTATGTCAAACATACCTCTATAGCACTTAAAGCTGATTTCTAAAAGCAAAATATACCCCTCTCATCAGATGAAATAGACACGTAAAAATTAAATAAACAAGTCAATTAAGTTTTGTCGCACCTTTTAAAGAATGTAACTGTTATAGTTCTTCCGTAGAAAAATTCCACAATCGTTTTCAAAAGAAAAAATAAATAAATAAATAAAATAAAAGTACAAAGAACTTCAAAACACATTTCTGTACCTCAGAACCAGACTAACGTAAGTCCATTTTCGTCATTTTTCAGTAGAGGGGAAAAACGATGTTTTCGACAATCGTATTTCCCCTCTACCGAAAAATGACGAAAATGGACTTACGTTAGTCTGGTTCTGAGGTACAGATTTTATCAAAGAAAGAAAAAAAAACTCGTTCGTTAATAAATGTCTTGAATTTCATTTTTAATCCGTTGCCAGTTGTTAAATATAAATAAGGAATAAAATGCTCTCGTGAATGAAAAATTTTTGTTAACAAAAAAAAAAAAAAAAAATATCGCCTGCCAAAAAAAAAAAAAAATCATAATAATAATAAATTAAACAAAAAAATGAATAAATAAACAAAAAATCGTCTGCCCAGTCAGTCATTTTTTTCTGAGCCTGCATTTCCGCCATGTTTGCGGAGTCGGAGTCGGAATCAGAGTCCTCACAGAAGATTATTCAGAAAAGTTCTTTACAATACATTATTTATCGAAACCATTTTCTTACAAAGTTAGTTTGAAGGAAATCCGCCTTGAAGTTCAGAATCAACATTCAATTTAAATTTCTCCGTAGGCGCTCATGTTAAAATTTTTTCTGAACGGTTCATCATTGAACGAAAAATGGTTCAAATTGAAAAGTGAAATATGGGAATGAGCCTCTCCGAAATCTTTCGAACAAAAAAAGTTTATTCAATTCGGACGGTTCATTTAAAAGTTATTAGGTGGGGAAAGGTTGTTTGAACGGTTCAATTTCTAACGAAAAAATCGTTCAAATTGAAAATTTAAATACGGTAATGAAGCATCCTTGCCGAGATCTTTCGAACAAAAAAAAGTTTGTTTAAATCGGACTGTTCACTCAAAAGTTATTAGGTGTGAGAGCTTGTTTGAACGGTTCAATGTTGAACGAAAAATTGTTCAAATCGGAAATTTAAAAACGGGGATGAAGTATCCTTGCCGAGATCTTTCGAACAAAAAAAAGTTTGTTCAAATCGGACGGTTCACTCAAAAGTTATAAGGGGTGAGAGCTTGTTTGAACGGTTCAATGTTGAACGAAAAATTGTTCAAATCGGAAATTTAAAAACGGGAATGAAGTATTCTTGATGAGATCTTTCTAATAAAAAAAAGTTTGTCCAAATCGGACTGTTCATTAAAAAGTTAGTATCGCGAGGCAGGTTGTTTGAACGGGTCAAAGTTGAACCAAAAATTGTTCAAATCGAAAAATCAAATATGGGAATGAGCTGTACTCGCCGAGATCTTTCCAACAAAAAAAATTTCGTTCAAATCGGAATGTTCATTCAAAAGTTATTAGGGGGGGACAGACAGACCGACCGACCGACACACAAATTCCCCATCTCAATACCCTACTTTCAAATTTTTAATTTTTCGATATTTATTTCATTTTTTAGTTTCTCTTTGACTTTTTTTTACTTGGCGATATTTTTTGAACTTGGCGATATTTTTTGGACTTGGCGATATTTTTTGGACTTGGCGATATTTTTTAGATGCATTAAGCCACTTTTAATGCTTTTTTCGTCTCTTTTATTTTTAACGGGAAAGTAGGCTAAAAAGCAGACATAGACACTCAGTTTTTAATATAAGTAGATGGCGTTTCAACAAATGAATGTTTCAAAATATTACCAGTAGCTGAGCTAATATTTAGAAAAGTGCCAATTTGAGTCCCAAGTGAATTTTCACTAGTATTTCAATAACTAGTTAAAAAAATAATTTTCCCCAGAAAGAAGACAAGGTTCTGCTTTCATTTCATCTAATAACATCAGAGAGAAAAAAAAAATTTCTTCAGAAAATATTGTTTTTATACATCAAAAATCAGATCGGTAACGTGTCCCCAGTAGCAAAGCTTAGCATGCAAACAGATCATGCGCACTTTCTAACTTCCCAAAAAAAAAACGCACTTGCACGAAAAACGATTCTATTTTTACCCCTTTATTAATATTTTACTTCATTTTTGTTTTAATCGATTTCTGATTTTCTAGCCGATGCGAAATAAGCGTGTCCCAAGTTCCGCCGTCAGAGTGGTAACAATAACTTCCGATCTATGTTTAGGCTCCCAAAATCATTTCCTGCGCCTATACCACGTGATACTGAGTACCTGGTGGGATTTTTTATCGAATCGTAATTAAAAATTTGCATTTCTGCATCTAAAATTGCATGAAAGATTTTTTAAAGTGATTTTATAAAATGTGTGTCATTTGAGTCATCAGATCGGTAACACGCTCTAAAATGCGCAGTTTTTATTATTTTAAAAATTATTTTTTATATAAGTATAGTCCTTTATTACAAGTGAAAAAACCACGTGTTTGATTTTGGTTTAGTCCGATCGACTCGGAAATAAAAAAAAAACTTTGTCAGTTTGTCAGATCGGTAACAGTCAGAGCGGTAACATTGAAAAACAGCGAATATGTTACAGAACTAACTCACACGTTTCAGAATTATGAAAAGCAAAAATCATAGGTTTTAGCCATATATTGAATATTTTTGTTCTTAAAAAATGAAAAGCAATGAGTTTTTAGTACAATTGCTTCATTTGTGATTTGTATGACCTTACAATAGAAGTTAGTAAAATAAGAAAAAGTGACACTGCAGAAATTAAGTTAATTTATTATTATTTATTTATTTATTTATTTATTTTTATTTTTTTTTTCTGGTGCTTCAATTTCTCATAACTTCCCTAAATAACTAGATAAAAACTAGCATGCTAAATTTGAATTTCTGATCAAGAAATTAAATTTCCTGCAACTAATTAAAGAAAAGCAAGCAGCAGAGTTGTGTGTTGAAAAAGTTGAAGTTGCGTGTTGTTTCAAAACAAAGCAAATGTTTTATTAGCTTGGATTTGGTAATCTCATAATTTATTTTATCTAAAAACCTTATCGCTCATTTTTATTTCCAAGAAATGCTTTTTTATAATGAAATTTGATTTTTTAGCCTAATATATATATTTTAATATAATTATCTTAATTCTATGTTAAAAATGCAAGGAGATGATATCATATTTAGAGATGTTTTCGAAGACTGAAAGCATAAACTCAAATATGTAACTCATATTAACATCAGATCTGTAACATTCATCAGATCTGTAACGGCTTAAAAGTGAGTAATCTAAGGAGGGGGTAAATAACTTCCTTGACCTCCCCCCTTTTATTTTCTTGCATTTAGACCCAATTTAGACTTAAAATCCAATATTAGTTTTTTTCTGCAAAAAAATTTTTTTTTCAGAAAACTCCAACTTCAAATTGGCACTTTTCTAAATATTGGCTCAGCTAGCGATAAAAATTCTACGTAAGTGGCCCGCTTATGAGTTTCGTGTTTGATTTAGTTAAGCCTTCATTCAAAATTCTCATTATCATTGTTATCACTGTTTCATAGCAACGACGGTTTGCAAGAATGGATTTCATATTTAATCATTTATTAGGCTTAATCGCTTTAAACTTGACTACTTATTAATTGATATCTTCGCTAATTAAAATCGTATAATTATATCAATTGAAACTAATGAAGCCTGAAAAATTACCTATCTATCGGTACCTGGTTCGACTTTCAGTTCATTGGCGTTCAGGAGAAAGAAGCGTGACATAGAAAGGAAGATAGTTAGAAAGAAAGATAGTTAGAAAGAAAGATAGTTAGAAAGATACTCAGTTTTTAATATAAGTAGATAGATACCTTTAAGTGTAAAACTATCATTCAAAGGTATCCTTTTAATTTCAATTATTTGAAAAATTTGAACTTGAAAAACGCGATTTTTTCATTCTTTATTTTAACATGGTGCCGACGATATGTATGAATAGAAAGTTGTTACATGAAGATGAATCTTATGATTTTCAGTATGAAAGAATAGAATATAAAATTTCAAAGTGAAATAATAGAAATATTAATATTTATGAACCATTATTTGTTATAGTAAGAATAATGCTTTATATATTGTGAAAAAATAGAATCGAAATTTTAATGTGAAAAAATCGAAAGATTGATATTTACGAATAGTAATTTGCTATTTATGTCGCGCAGAAAAAGGATTTTCATATAATGTGTCTTTTGTATTGATAATTACGAAACTATTTTTTTCTAATTGCTAATAATTAATATTTCAGTATGAAGGAATAGTATTTGAAAGTTTAATGACAAAAAAAAAAGTAGTATCCCATTTGTAAATTTTGTTAAATGAAAAAGAATTTTTTTATTATTATGAATAGAAATTTCAATGTGAATGAATTGAAAGATTCGAAAGTAGCACACTTCGTTTTTTAAAGGCTGTAAATTGGTTATTAACGTTGTAACAACCGCTTAAAAACTTTTATAAAACGTTTAAAGGTTATTTGTGCTACCTGGGTTACTATTTATGAATATAATTTTGTTATACGTCACGTTATTAGAGAAATAATTTGCTTGTACCGCTTTCAAATGTAATAATCAATATAAAGAAATCTTAATTTCAATATAAACGAAATAGAATTTGAACTTTCAATATGCAAGCTTAAGAAAGTATCAAATTTCTTGCTCAAAATTGTTTACCACCGTTTGGCGCAGTATAAATTATTAAGGCTCTTGCGCCAATAAACTCAATACAACCAACCAACCAACCAAACAAACAAAATTGTTTATACGAAGAATATTTTTTTACGTAAGAGAATGGAAAGATAGCTATTTATGAATAGAATCTTTTAATATGTTGCACCCTCAAAATAATAATTTCAATATAACGCGTCATTTGTATTAATAAAAAAGTTTTTTATACCTATAAATATTAGAAAACAGAAAGTTCTCGATGAATGAAAAGAATATGAGATTTTCATATGAAAGAATATAGAGTATATTGATTAATATAAATTTTCGTATATGAAGAATTTTTTTATAATGTTCATTGAGAAATAATATCATATGAAATTTCATTATGAAAGAGTAGAAAGATTAATATTTATGAATCAAAATATTTTATGTAAGGATTTGCTTTTTAATGGTGAGAAGGAATACAATATAAAATTTCAATGTGAAATAATTTAAAAATTGCTATTTATTTTCAAATATTGAGCGTCAGAATAAGATTTTTCGCATAATACGTCATTTATATTGATTAGTATGAAAATAATTTTTATCAATGAGTCTCAAGTTTTTTCTGATGTAATTTTACTTGTTTTTAAATTTTTTCACTGTTTTTTAAAATTTACTTGTGCCCGTTTACAACAAAGTCCAATGAATCGAGTGAAAAATTCGTTATAGCTTCGATTCTGTTACAAAAAGAATTGAGTAACGTGCAGCAAATTGTGAAAAGTAGTGAAATTCAAATTCAATTTTGAAACAAATAGTCAATTTCAGACTTTATTTTGAACATTTACCAATAATATTAATGGCGTTGTTTTTTCTGAGTAGCATACGATAATATTTTTTTCGTAACGGAGCCATTTTTTTTCTACCTTTGTCTTTTTGTCATTTTTTTTTGTTGAATTCCTTGCTCCTAGCTACTGCAGGATCAAGAGATAGGCAGTTAAATTGTAATTTTTTCTTGATTTTTTCCCCAATTTTATTCCACTAATTCTTTTTCCGAACACAGCAACGCTTCAGTAAAAGAAAATTTTGCTTCATTACAAATAAACTAGCGGTACCCGCACGGCTTTGCCCGTGGTATAAAATTAAAAAGTCATTTGGCAATAAATTGATATCGCAGAAAGAATACTCAATAATTCAATTGTAATTCCTTAAAAGTATGATATAAAAAAAGCCAAAAGAGAAAATAAGAGCAACTTTTTTGCTCACAGGAATATTACCAAAGTTTAAAAGAACAAATAAGTTTTCTTTCCTAGCTTTAAAAATAAAATAATACATTTTTCGAAATGAAACATTTTAGAAAAAACGTTGTAATACCGCAATTTATACGATATTTTTCTTATTTACCAAGTTTCTATTCCTTAAAAACAGAAAAAAAATCAGATGATTTGTTTCGTAACAGTTAAAATATTTCATTTAACTAATTTTAATAAAGCTTGGAAATTGGAGTGCTACAAAAGTAAATACATTTCAAAAATTATTAAGGGAAAAAGAACGAAAAAAATAAAGGAAATAAAAACGTAACTATGGTAACAACATGAAAAGTTGATTTCCGTTGAGAAAATAATTCATTTCATTTTTATTTTCAAATTTTATTCTCGAGCTTAACCTTTGTAGAATCGTTTGGCTTGCTTTGCTGAAGGTAAGCCTCGAATTTCCGGGTTTTTAAAAACAATTATTACAGCTCTTCTAATGCTTGTAGATACTTCAGACTGACATCATTTTTCGCAGAAAATTTCAAGCTTTCGAATGACATAAGACTTGAAAATGTGTATGAAATATTTCTTCCCCATTTTATCGAATTTGTATGAAAAATGAGCTAAGAATTAGAATAGAAAAAGAACAAAATAGAATTTTCAAACAAAAAAAAAAAAAAACACGCTTTGTAGTACATAACCTCATGCTACAAACTAATTTTGTGCCAAATTTTATGAAAATCGACCGAACGGTTTTGGCGCTACGCGCGTGACAGAAGGACAGACCCACTTTCAGCTTTATTATTAGTAGTAGAAAAACTATACTACACTGCAACCTTTCTTGACAACGACATCGTGACGTCAGCGTGACGTTAGCCTATGAAAAACGAGCTAGATAAAACGTCACAGCCTACTTGGCGAATTAGAGGAGATCGCTGACTGCTTGTGAGCTCTTATTGGCTCCGCCCGTAGTGACGTTCAGTGTCGAGTCAAGTTGCATTTAGGTATAGAGCCGTGATTTTTTTTCTCTTAAAAACAAGGAGAACTGAAACTATTACAATGTAGCCATTCATTAGCTATGAAATGGCGAACACTAATTAGTCTTAATGTAAAAATATATTAGGGTACTTAATAAACAGTTCTCACACTGGAAATCTGTCGATCAGAAGTTTTGGAAGCTCATTTCATTTGACAACTCTTTCAAAATAAAAGTAAAGAAAGCTGCAGTGAAAGAACAAAGCTTCAAATTCAAAATACCGTAAAAGTAATTCTTAAATGAATATTTCTCGTAAATTCCTTTGAATTCCGAACGGCTACTTACAATTATTCATTTTATTATTAGCTGAACAATTTATTAAAATTCATTAAAGGAAGCTAAAAACATATTTCAGTTTCAAAGTTTGATTTTTTTTTCCATTTTCGTTTTTGAATCACTTTACGCAATTTTAATTGAAACATTTTAAATTGAATGTTTCCGTAAATTACAATCAAGAACTTTTGTAACTGTTTTTATAATTGTGAATATTTTAAAAGAATTTTATGTAGTGTCTTTTATTTAAGTAGATTCAATTGGTTAGTTGAAGGGGCAAGTGAATAAAGGTGACATGTGACAATTTTTTAAATTTCTAGAAAAGCTTTCAAAAAAAAAAAAATCTTCTGCTACTTTTAATGGATTTTTCTCAGCGGGTAAAACGGGGTCATTCTTAATTACCAACTATTTATGTGACTAAGGGGACATGATATTGATGGACTTATCAACCATCATTCATGGTAAAAAGTACGTTTCAAAAATTGTCACATATCACCTTTATCCACTTGTCCCTTCACTTGTAATAATGAGATAAAAATCGTTAACCATATAATAAAGTATTTCACGGGAAAAATTGCATTACCTTTTAGAAATCCTGTTACTTTCTGACTTTAAAAGAAAATTGTATCATGAAAATAATAGCTATTTGTTTCATAATTTTTATGTTTCATTCAGTAATTAACGTAAAAGAAGAATATAAAGTGCACAGGAATCTTAGATTCTTGTATGATTTTCTGCAAAACATGTTATTCAACGATGAAGAATCTCTTAAAACTGGTCTTACAATATTGGCTCATATGTTTTAACCTTTTGAGCGACTGCGACGTAAAATTCCGCTTTTTGATATTTCACTGGGTCAATTTAGGGTCCAGAATTTTGGAAAAAAGTACCAATGAAATTAGGAACTTAATTATTGAACTCAAGTTGATTCCAAAATGTTAAACTTTATTACTTGGAGGGAGAAAATGAATTAAGGGTCCTAAAGTAGGGTACAGGGCCCTTTCTATCACCAAGGTTAAGCATGTAAAAGCAAAACTAGTAGAACTTCAGAATTTTAATATTTTTACAACTACTCAATTTTTTGCATATTTGACTATAATTTTTTCTACCTTTATCTTTCCAGAGGTTGGATCATTTGAAATGAATTTATTTTACGATTTTTTAAAACGTTTTATAGTGGTATAGCTTATTTTACGAGACTAGTTCTTACTGTAGATTATCTTAAGTGGTTATAAGATTCATATTTTTTCTTTTTAATACTTTTTACGGAATGATTATTTTACTATTACTTTTACCGTGAGATTTGTTTCTAATTGATGGATTCATCAGTGGTCAAGAGACAAAATTAAAAGCCAAGAGTAGTTTAGTCTTTTGACCACGATTTCATCAGCTATTCTCTCATGTTCATTCGAGAAATCACACAATGATTTTTTTTAAGAAAGCAAACGTATTTTCCGAAAATGAGCATTAAATGAGAGATTTACGAGAAAAAATTAAGAAATTCATTTTACCGATTTTCAAAATAAATTTCTTGCGAAAATCCATACAGTTTTGATAAGTAATATTGTTTTTTGTATATTTTAAGAACCTTTGCAGAACCTTGATGCCCTTTTCAGAGTTAAAATATGAATCTTTCTCAATTAATTATGTATATATTTAAATTGGAACTTTGGGGGGTGGATAATAGAGTAAAACCATTAGTTAGCCATAAAATAATATTATTACCTGGAGGAAATTATACACATTAGTTTCTAACAGAAGCGTGTAAAATATTTATCTAACTTTCTTAGGAGGAAAAGCGGGAAACCGTTCACGTTTACATATAAGTTAAATTAAAAAAAAAATCCAAATATAGCATGGCTGTGAAAAAGAAATTCAGAATCATAGAATCAGAGTTGGACTAACTTCGGGGTAAATGAGTCAGAGTTGTAAGCTTTAAAAATTCGAGTTGACAGAAGTCGAGATATCGAGTCGACTGTATATTGAAAAACTCAGAGATAAATAAAAAAGAAAGAGAAAAGTACTACAAAAGCAATACATGATGGAATACAGAACGTATTGACATCATAAAAAAGAAAGTGCAACAGCATAATGAAGTAAAAAGTATTAATCACAGCTCCTACCTTAGAGTTAAATTTACTTCGCCCGATAAATGCTTATCATTAAACTTTCATTAGAACGCGTGTCGCAGTGCAATGTCTCCGTAACGAACTTAGAATTATTAATAAGTAAGCGTATAATTCTCCGCAGTTCTATTTGTCAAGAATAAATGGACGTCTTCGGGAAGTATTTTGATAAATGAATTGATGAGAATGGCACTGGATGACCTCAAGGACCACATCAGTTTAATGGCGGCGGACAATTTGAGGTTGTGAGGAGGTGGCGGTTACAGTTAATCGTCGCCGAATGCATTTCGGAGTGTTTTAGTTATATTTATGATGTTTTTATCGTTTGATGTGAGGTTTTGGAAATCATTAGTTGTTAGATTTGTCGTTATTTAAAAGATAGTGTGAGTAGAATGGAGATAAAATATAAAAATCCTTTTTAAATTTAAAGACTATTTCTGTCTGCTCATTCGCACTAAAAAGTATGAAATAAACGGTGAAAATGCGCTTTGGGTCCCTGTTTGGCGCATTTTCAAAAAGTCGCCAACTGGCGCGTTTTTCCTTGTTGTCTCGCGAATTGAAAGCTCCGAGAGACATTACGCAAAAATTGGCGACTTTTTGAAAATGCGCCAAGCAGGGACACAAAGCGCATTTTCACCGTTTATTTCATACTTTTTAGTGCGAATGAGCAGACAGAAATAGTCTTTAAATTTAAAAAGGATTTTTATATTTTATTTCAAAGTTTTTTCGTTTTAAAATTTATTTAGAATTGCGTGAAGACAAACGCCGTTAAGCATAATTCACCGAGAAAATAACAAACGCCGTTAAAAATGCTATTCACTAACGCTTTATTTTTTATTCATGAGAATATTTCGTTTCCAATTTTGTTAATTTATCAACTTACTTTGAGTCAAACGCCATTAAGCGTAATGTTCAATTTGAAGAACAACCAATGCATTTTCTACAGCCCTTATTAGCCTTTTTTAATAAGTCACCTAAGCAGTTTTTGAGCATTTTCTGAGTTTTTGAGCATTTCTAAGCAGTTTTTGAGCAGTTTTTAAGCATTATGCATTTTCTACAGCCCTTAGTAGCCTTTTTACTTCCTTTTACGTAGTAAAGGAAGTATTGTGATCGCGAAAAAAAAAAAATCACTCAAATTTGAGTCTAAATTTTGATTTTGCTCACCCCCGAATGAATGTTCAGTAGTTTTTTCGACCTGTCAGCACGTGCATATGTACCTACCAACATATAAGCCGCCGAAAAATCCTTTTCAACCACCCCCGAGTTAATTACGATGAGTTTTCTCGTGACGTCTGTATGTACGTGTGTGCGGATGTATGTATGTATGTGGGTCGCATAACTCAAAAACTATATGCCGTAGAAGCTTCTAGCTTGGTATGTAGGCTCTGAGGATGGTCTAGTTGTGCACCTCCCCTTGTGGTTGCATTCGAATGTTCCCAAGTGGGTGTTTTACCCCTTTTTGGGGGTAAATCAGTGTTAATTTCAATGCAGACTCAAGTGATATGAATTGGCACTACCACTTGGCGATATGTCGCCAAGCTTTTGGTCGCCAAGTGTTTTACGCCAACTTTGGCGACATATCGCCAAGTTGGCGACAAATTTGGTGAAAAAATTATTTTTTGAATTTGGGTTCAACTTGGCGCTATTGGCGATATTTTACGAAAAATTCACTGAATGACATTAAAATCAGCAATATTTAGAAAATTAACCATTGTAAAATATTTTTTGCATTGTTTCGTGGCAGATTAGGGGAGTAAATTGTTACCTTGCTCACTCCAAGCACTTTTTTTTAACACTTAAGGCAACTACTAAGAAATTTACACGTAAAAGGAAGTAGTGTGGGGTCCATACCAGATTTTTTAATAAATCACCTAAGCAGTTTTTGAACTGGCCTAATGTGTTGATTATTAGCTAATCTCATTCGTTTCATTTCTTCTTCTGCTTTAATATTGCAAGGTTTATCTCCAACAATTTCAGTCGGATTTAAAGCTTCCAGTCGTATTCCTGCTAATGAGTGTACTCGACTCAACTCCACTATAAAGCGGAAGTGCGTTAAAGTTCACGCATGGATTTAACCGTTACCATCGAAACTCCAAGCCTTCTGTCTGATTTCTGACGTCACTCACTTGAGGCCAGCGGATTATATTGGCGCTTATTATTGACTCGCTTTTACTAAACTTTTCTCGGTTGGAAAATTGTTGATTTTGAAAACAAGAAAATCAAACTTTAGGATCAAAAAAACTTTTTTGAAATGAATATACAAAGCACAACTCTAAAAAATATTTATTTACATGTCAGTGTATTTTTTCATAAATTACAAAGATCTCAAGGGAACGAAAAAATATGAGCTTTATTTTTCTCATCATAGTTTCTTCTATATTTAGAAATCGAGCACTTGTTTGGCATTCTTTTCCAGTCGGTCTGAAAAAATTCAGGAATGAAAAAAATGTTATGATCAAGTAATGATATAAATGTTCATTAGTACAAAACACGAATCATGCTTGTTAAAATTACCTATACTAATAGGTTTTAAACTGCTACTACTAATAGGTTTAAAAAAAAGTGTATTTAATATTTCCTATTCTAATTAAATCTGTCAAAAGCTCAAAACTTATGACATTACTGTCAATAAATTACAGAATTTTAAAATGTCTGCCCTAAGCTTAAAAATTTATATGATTTTATTATTTGTATTTATAATTGAAAGTTCAGTATTATTCATAAGAAAATACTTTAATGTTTTTAACACATATTAATACATAATGGATATTCATGATCATGATGCTGAGAGAGGTAGAAATTGTGGGCAGCTTACTAGAATTATTTTTTATAGCTTTTTTTTTTCTAATAAGTAAGGTTTTATTCATGCTTGATTTTTCTTTACAAAAGCGCAATTTGTAGTAAACGTTTAATATCAGTTTGTTTGCTCCTTCATTATTTCTTTAGTTGAGATCAAATGTAGGTTGTCGGCCCTTAAGTATTGCTCTAAATTTAAAGGTACAATGAAGAGTTTCGACAATGTTGGTTGTTGGCGCAGCTAAAAATTTGGCTCAATTTCTTGACTCGCAACCTTTTTTTTTTTTTACAAACCAATCCTTCAAAAACCATTTAGAACTATAAAATGTCAAGGAGCAGTTAAAATTTGGCCAAACCAAAACTCGTCTAAATGTGCGATAGTTTTCGCAATCATAAAATTGAGCCAAAAATCACCACTTAAACGTTTTCCAAAATGTTTAGCGCAACATTTATGTTAGTTTTAATTTTGTTTTATAGCTTCATTTATTTCATTGACCGATTTCTTCAAATTTGAGATAATTGTGTTAATATTGTTAAATGGCTTTTGAAATTTCGCCAAAAATTTTACTTTCATTGACTGGCGTAAAATTAGCGAACTTGGAATCACATCCAAAAAAATTATTGACAAAAAGACTTTAATTTTATTAACTCAAGTTTTAAGGTTTGAAAAAAGAAGATTTTACCTAAATGGCTTTTGCAAATTTTTGGCGAAATTAATTGTCAAAGATACAATACCTAAATCAGTGGTACCTATTTGACTTTCAGCAAGCTTTTTAAAAACGTGCCAAAACCAAGTATTAGTAAAATTCTTATCATTAAATCTGTCAATTTACAATGTAAATACCACAGCATATTTATCATACAGCACACGAAGGACTTGGGTGTTTTGCCAGGAATGGATTACTTGACTGATTACTTGACTCTGCTCATAGATATTTCGTTGGCAGGTTGTATTTGAGTTTCGAATAGATACAAAGTGTTTGTCAATGCATTACTCTAAACGTTTTAAATATTTTATAATCCTTTAACAGGTAATACATCAACTTCATTTAATTACGAAATCGTTGGATATGGTTTAGGAAAATAGTTAGTTTAGCTAGCTTCTTGACTTAACTTTCGAAAGTGGCGGTTGCATTTTGAAAAGGTACAGCTTTTACAATCCGGAAAAGAAATTTCAATTAGGCAAGAATTTTCCATGAATAAATATTTAAATTTCGCACAGAAAGTCTGAAATAGATCAAGTAAACTTAAAGCTCAGTCAACTAATCCGGAAGCTATCGGTAATATCAGTTAGTACTTAAAAATAAGTTAATTTCAAGATTATAAAGGAATATGATGCATGAAAGAAAGCGCAACTTACCTTTTATAATCCAAATGAAGGTTTTGGTGATAAAATCCAACAGGAATAAGAATCTTCTAGCTAGTTTGAATGGGTTTTGCGTATAATAACAAGCTAGAAAATGAAAGAAACTGGCCCCAATGTGATGACGTAGTCCCTAGCAACCGTTTCAGACAGAAGGCTTGGAGTTTCGATGGTAACGATTTAACTCTGCAACCGGAAGCAAAACGTGAAAACCATGACAGAAGCAAGTACAGAAAAAGTCTTTAAATAAAAAAAAGAGACTTAGTTTGTTATATTCGATTAATCGCTATTGAGAAAGAAAAAACGATCCTGTATTTGATTACATTTTCATTTTACAACCGTATGACAATCCTGATATTTGCTGCCCTATTTGTTAAAGTAAACGATATAAAAATTTTGCAAATTTTGAGGCAGTGGAAAAAACAAGTTCCTTTTGTTTTTTTTCCGGAAACTTTTTTTAAAGAAACAATTATTTTTACAAATTTAACAGCAGTTTCCTTCTTTTTTTTTTAAAGCAGAGAGAGTGAAATATTTAATAAACTAGTCTGTCTCTATGGGCACCGGCAGGTATTCAAGAGGGTCCACTAGCATCCTTTTAGCTTTTGAAAAAAAATCGTCATTAAAAAAAATTATTAATTTGATATTTTTAATATAAAAAATTAGCAAATATTTATAATAAATGTATTTAATTAGTTTTAAACAAATGACAAACTATAATACTTAAACTGCAAAGTACATGATGGCAAATATTAAAGTCATCTTCATATCCATGAATTATGGCAGAAGGAGGCACTTTCACACCCCAACTATTAAACATAAATTTCAATCAATTAAATTGGAACAAAATAACAAAGTACTTTAAAACTACAAGACACGTCAAGAAACATGAGAGCACTTTTTCATTGGACAACACGATGACGACAAAAATTGGACGGTAATACAACAACGATAGGTAGGGTATCGTGTCACCCCTACTGCACTGTTTGCTCACTTAAACGATATCGTTTCTCCGAACCGGTCGTTTTCCACCGCGTTTCATTTCTAGACAGCAGTGTACTCGCACATATATATCATTATGGCTCTTTCATTTAACAGACTATGACTGCAATATTTAATTTACCTCCGCAGAAAAAGAAACCAAATAAAGAGATAATATGGGGTGCATGATATTCACAATTTTATTACTTTCCCACCTTGTTTACTAAGAACGAAACGCACACTATCAGAATGAAAATCTGAGATTTGCTGTAGCATTTAAAATCGTCTAAGCAGCAATAATGAATCAAAATTTTAATTGAAATAAATTTTGTTAGATTTTGTATTTATCGTCTGCAAATTTAAGCTTATATATTTATTAATGCAGAGATGTCAAATTTAAAGGTTATTGCTATATTTCTATGAGAGGAAACAGATGAATGAATGTCGTCCCGATTTTAAAGGCGAGAGGGATGCCATCCGACACGAATGGTCCGACAAACGATATATTTCGAACGGAGACAACACAATCGTCCTAGAATCGGGAGGTGGAAAAGCGCATGGCATATAATAATGCATTTTGCGAGAGCTACTATCGGACGACGACAATCGTGTACGATTTATCGCTGTCGTGTCGGTAAGTGGAAAAGCTCTCGTACGGTAAAATTAACTCGCGTCTCCAGGTAACCGTTCTCATAGCTTACTATGCATTCCCATATCGCGTATTAGCTCTAACCATTGATAACTCTAACGGGCTCTGATCTGATGGAAGTCAGTATGTAAACGGGCTTTAAATGCTAGCTTGGCTCACACTATCAAAAATATATTCATCATTATAACTCGTTTTAAAAGTAGCAAACTTTATTTTTCATCTTCATCTTTACTCGTGTATGAAGTGTAGTTTTAATTTCTGAAGTATAAGTTGAAAAGTAATTGAAAAAATAGTATTCTGGTTGAGACATATTTTTAAATATGTACTTGCTAATATTTCTCGCAATTTTTTTCCATATGCATTTTTTCCCTTAACAAATGAAAACATTACATACATCTTAAACTTCCAAGGTAATTCCACCTAACATCCTAGAAGAGAAAGCACTTTAATAATGATAAGTGCTTTTTTCTTGTCTTTTCTAGTATTAAGTTAATTTAAAAGACGCAGAAAAAAAACAAGAAAATTAAGACAATACAAGAAAAATTTTCTTTTTCAACACTCAGTTTTTCTTTTCTTTTTTGTGTTGTAATTAGCTGAATATAAAACTACTTTTCCTTCCTAAAATAGTTTTTAATAATACATTTCCGAACATAATTACTTCTGTTACTCCTCATAAAAAAGAATCGATGGAGAAAAGCATAAAGGAACAACTCGGCAGTAACAAATGTTATTGACAGAACTGCAATCAAAGCTAGTAAGGGCATAAAGAAAATTGCGAGAAAATGGTATTTGCTTCTTTGTTTAATGATTTCTGGAAAAAAATAAGAAAAAATGAATTGGCATCAGCCTTTTAGAGAAACGAGCAAAAAACTCCGTTTAAATAAATAATCCATTTATCTGTAATCGTCTGCGCAAGCTTTTCGATATTTTATTTAGGAATTTTATTTAAAATTATTTACGGAAGAGAATATTTCATAAAGATGTCTGAAAAGTTTCATGGGACTTTTTGTGAAAGGCATATTGTAATGTGGTGCGGAATGATTTTCTTTTCTTTCTTTTTACTTTCTTCCTTTTTTCATTTGGTTTTATGAATAAAATTATTCGCGACGTGTCGGAAATGGTAATACATATGTATATTTCTGCAGAACATTAAAAAATAGTGCATTTTTTTTATTGTTTCACCGAAATAATTTTATATACGTGAGTTGTATAAAATCTATTTTAATTATTCTCAGTATTTCAATAATTAAGAGTTTATTCTCAAAACGTAATTTTTTTTTTTAATTTAAAAACTTTCACTAAAAATCAATTGGAAATTAACTTGTTTTGTAAGAGGGAAATCACATGTTTTTCTTTGGAGGAGAATGATTAAATTTTAGATTTGCGAGCTTTTGCCTCAAAAAATAAAATACACAAATAAGTAAAATGATAAAAAGAAAACATATGAACATATTTAAATACTTTGTACTTTCTCTGTGTTTTATGGATACTTTTTCATTTCCTTTATATTTAAGAACAATTTTTGTGCTCATTTTTCTAATAATTTAACTTAAATATTTTCTTGGCCAATCATTTTTTTCTTAGCACTGTAATCAGAACTGCTCATTAAAGATTAAAAATATATTAGATTAATTATTTTACGATTTTAAGCAAAAAATCGCGATTGAAAAGTTTTTGCTTGTGTGTTTCGTTCTCTATTTTTAACCTCCGACGCAACGAAGAAAGTGGTTATAATTTTGACATGTCTGTGTATCTGTCGATCTGTATATATGTCTACGGCACGCTAGCGCTTAAACGGGTAGACCGATCTTTGTAAAAAAAAATTTGTTCAATAGGTGAGTCCGTCGAGAGCGTTCTTTGTTTGGTCGCATCTTCAGAAAACATTAATTTACGAATATATTAATTAAAAACTTTTAAAACTTTTTCACAATTTTTGAAGTGAAAAAAGAAAAATGTTTGAAAATTTAAAACGAAAGTATCAAAAGAAATAAAAAAAAATTCTGAGTCTGATATAATGTGTTTGGAGCTTCCATGTAATAACTCCAAATATAACGTCTTTTGGTAAATGGCTAAGCTTAAAATTTACACTATTGGAAAACGATGTCATTGTTTGCCGGCAAGGAAAGAAAACTTACTGATTTAAAATGATTAGATGTTGCCCAATTTCTATTCGTTAATAATTAAAATATTTGTAATTGATTTTAGTAACATATTTTAAAAGGATTTTCAATTTTCCTTCCTTATTCTGCTTTTGCGACAAGCAAATTTTACTAGTAAAGCTTATCTTGCCTTTTTCGCGTTCACTTTGTCCTTCCGAAAAGAGGTAAACATCCATTTCAATTTAATGGCTTTCTGATCAGTGAAGTTCGTTTCAATATGAGGTCGGCAATCATGGTCGTTTTTTTTTAATTTTTAATTTAATCTTATGTATCAAAATTTATCACTGGGAAGAGTGCCGTGCTATTCCATACAAAATCAACCCATGACAGTAGCTTAAGTATCTGAGAAGCTAATGAGGAAGTAATCTGCGATTTTATGATCAATGTAATTTTTTTGTGATTAAATAATACGAATCACTAAGTACGGGATTCAAGTGAAACACGGAACGATCGCAACTCACCAATGCAATCGCAAATTCCCAAATTTGGATTCAAGTGAAATATTACAATTGCTACGAGATGCGATTCTATCGTAATTCGACTTTCAGTAGGGAGTGCAATTTTGGTCTATTGCGAGCGCCTCGAAGGGATTACAATGGTGTTTCACTTGAATTCGGCCTTTAGTTAAATCTCACTGGACAACAATGATATGCTGAAAGAAATATAAAATCTAGCGGGGATAGAAAAAGTTTTTTTCTGAAACTATCTTAGCACTGTCTGACCACCGATGAAGAGGAAAGGAGAATAGGTAAAGCTTTTTGCAAGAGTAACTTTGAATGAAATGAAAAATTCTTTTATTTTTATTGTTTCCACAAAATCCTTTTTATGTTCCCCCTTTCATTTCCAACTCAATGAAAACAGTAAATTAATAGGGACCTAGTGATATAAAACACGTGAATCAAAAGCTTATTGCTACTATTTTCCCTTCTCCCCTGCTACATTCAATAAGATGGAATTGTCCAAAATTGCAACTTGCAAGTTTTACGTCTTCTGTGGGCAGATTGTAATTTATTACAGTCCTCTGGTAAGAGATTTTATTAATGTTAATTAGTTTAATTATGAGACATATATCTTATGCTCATAATTTGTGTTTACATGTACGGGTAGTTTCGTAATAAACTATGTTCTAATAATTTTGCAAATATTAAGCAACTAAGTGAAAATACGTAGTCCCGTGCCTAGTAATACGAGGCAGGTGACTTGCCCCTTGTCATGATTTAGCAGAAAAACACAAACTTTAATTGGCCTTCTTTCGAACCTAAGTAATACAGTTATTTCCTGAACAATAGTATTAGGTTGGTGCGTATGAAATGTCGGATTCTCTTTACATGCGGACGTTTGTCTCCCTGTTTCCGTTATACTTTTGTCTTTGGCATAACCTCATTCATAGTCGTACTGTCCGTACTGTCCAACTCGATATCAGAGTTTATTAATTCTAAAGACCAAAATTTTTTTAAGACAGGCATCTACGCTTTAAAATCTCGTTGGGAAAAGTGTACTGAAGCGAATGGAGCATACTTTGATTGAATAAACAGCTTTTGAAGAAAGATATGCAGTTTTATACAATCACTTAAGAATCCGACATTTCATACGCACCAACCTAATAATTATAATTACATTAAAAAAAACCTGCTCGGACAGATTCTGTAAGGAAAATTACGAGTTTACAAAGAATCGCCCATACATTAAAGAGCCAGACGTCTTAAAATTCTCACTCGAAAACGTTGCTAGCTCTTAAACTATTATGGATGGAGAGAAATATGTCTTTTCATCTTTAAAAAGCTTACATTCATTGTATTCAAAAAAGCGCTCCTTGTAACGTCGAAATACGTGTACGCTGAAATCTGCATCTTTTGTGCGATAAAACGTTGAAAAGCCTTATTTTTTCTTTTCTGCACAAAAATATTTTTTATTTCAAATCTCCTGTATAATTATTTTTTACTGACATCATAAAGGGGCAGTGACACTTTGATAAAAAAGCATCAGTTACTGCACAAAATCATCTGTAAAGAATCGAATTAGGTGTTAGATCCTTGTTTCATTGCATGCATTTTATGAAGGACATGTACTCTACTTCTAAAAACTGCAGTTAAATTTTGAAGATTTACAGAAGCGGTATTTACGTGATGGTTTTCTCTGGCTCTGTCACGGACGTATCGTATGTGATACATCCGTTAAGGAGAAAATATTAAAATATTTTTTCAAGAAATCTTTAAAAGTTAACTGCACTATCTAGTATCAAAGACCTTTTTCTTCATAAAGTTCGTGAAATAAAGCAAGGATTTACCATATTTCTAGTCTTTCGTCTGCTACCGTAGAATTGCCCAAAGATATTTACTGTGAACTCTCACTTATGCGCCGGCTCAAGAGATCAACAGAAAAATGCGCATAACTGGGAGAGATGCATAACCGAACAAGCCTATTCAAAGGTCTAAAACACAACATAAGTTTTAATGCGAGTATGAATAAGAATGCTTCTATAGAAAAAGGACATACTACTATGGTTTGGCAATTACTGTAGCATAACTACAATGATAAAGAGAAAACAAAAATTGTAGCGCTCCTAATCACAAATTGTTCCCTTAGATAATTGTCCCTCTCCGAACTCTAGTTCATGGGAAAACAAGAAGTTCTGTCAAGAACTAAACGAGATTATTCAGAAAAGTACTTTACAAACAAAATTTATCAAAACCATTTTCTTACAAAGTTAGTTTGAAGGACATCCGACTTTATGTTCAGGATCAATATTCAACTTAAATTCCCCGTAGGCGCTAATGTTAAATTTTTTTCTGAACGGTTCAATATTGAACGAAAAATGGTTCAAATCAAAAAGCGAAATATGGGAATGAGCCTCTCCGAGATCTTTCAAACAAAAAAAAGTTTATTCCATTCGGATGGTTCACTCAGAAGTTATAAGGTGGGGAAAGGTTACTTGAACGGTTCAATGTTGAACGAAAAAATGTTCAAATTGAAAATTTAAATACGGTAATGAAGTATCCTTGCTGAGATCCTTCGAAAAAAAAAAGTTTATTTAACCCCTTCCAGGCTCATTTTATTTCGGGATTACGGATCAAAAAATGTCATTTTTTTTAATGCTTATTTTCACACAAACATATCTTTTTAAACATAATAGCATCATTCGCATGCAACATTTCATACAAATAAATGTAAAAATATCTATTTAAATAAATGAGTAATTTCGGGATTACGGATCAAAAAATTTCAATTTCTTATGCTTATTTTCATACATACATATCTTTTTAACCATAATAGCATCATTCGCATGCAACATTTCCTAAAAATAAATGTAAAAATATCTATTTAAATAAATGAGTATTTACCTGCAAAGTTGGCTTTCTGTATGGCAGAAATCATTATACTTTGGATTCGGCGCCTACTCTTATCTTAAATCTACATCTCAAAACACTGTATAGTTATGTTATCTAGTAGCAATAATAGTAAATAAAAAGCATCCGAAACCATAAAAGGGACATGTGAAATAATTCTTGAAAGACTGGTTGTGCAGTGTTAATTTTCACCGTGCCCGAGCTACACTCGGGATGAGCCAGAATGGAACATTTCGCTTGCCCGAGTCCAGCTCGGGATAAGCCGGGAAGGGGTTAAATCGGACTGTTTACTCAAAAGTTATTAGGGGTGACAGCTTGCTTGAGCGGTTCAATGTTGAACGAAAAATTGCTCAAATCGGAAATGTAAATATGGGAATGAAGTATCCTTGATAAGATCTTTTGAACAAAAAAAAGTTTGTTCAAATCGGACTGTTCACTCAAAAGTTAACATCGTGGGACAGGTTGTTTGAACGGTTCAAAGTTGAACCAAAAATTGTTCAAATCGAAAAATTAAGTATGGGAATGAGCTGTACTCGCCGAGATCTTTCCAACAAAAAAAAAGTTTGTCCAAATCGGAATGTTCATTCAAAAGTTATTAGTGGGGGGGGGGACAGACAGACAGACAGACCGACACACAAATTCCCCATCTCAATACCCTACTTTCAAATTTTTAATTTTTCGATATTCATTTTACCTATTTTTTTTAACCCTGCGATATTTTTTGGACTTGGCGATATTTTTTTAACTTGGCGATATTTTTTAACAGGAAAGTAGGCTAAAAAGGCCTTCCGTGAGCAATAAAGGCAAAAGATTAAAGATGAAAGTGAAGAAAAGTGCATATTTTTTTAAAGAAAATAAATTAAATTTTTTACATTTTACGAAAAATTCGGCGCATAAGTAATATTTTTCTGTAGAGCGACGCATAATCGAATGATATTATCATTATTATGCTATGAAATGTGCTGGGGCCATTAAAAATAGTCGTACAAGTGAAAAAGGTGCATAAATGAGGCGGTTTATAAGTGAGTTTATCTGTATTTAATTTAAAAAAAAGATTCAGACCAAGAGATTCAACTTCATCTGAAAGGTGAAAACATTGCTCGAGACAGAATTTCTCAAAAGACCTTATGCATAAAAATCCAAAGCCCCCCCCCCCCCATGCAAAGAAAACGAAAACTCCCTCGCGGCGGCGGGCAGGCAAAGAGTAGGCAGATTTATAGATCCGAAATTCGATTCTCCTCCCCCTCCCGATCGAAAAGGACCCCGGAATTCCTTCGCGCGTTCTTCACTTCTATCCCGTCGTCTGCCAGTGTCGCAGACTCGTAAGAACGGGGCCAAGCGAAAGCTGTACATTTGCTTTATGGGCACGTAGCACTGGGGCAGATGGATTTCTGGATGGCCAGTGTTATAAACGCTTTTTTTTTCTGTTTATTTGTAATGAAAGGTTTTCTCGCCTTGTGCCGTGTGAATGCGTAACCCACTTCGCTTTATTCTTGCAGATTGCTCCCGAATTCCTTTCAGGGATGTGAAGCAAAAGCTTTTGGAACTCTTGAGCGTTGTTTGTTGTATATATGCGCGCTGTCGTTGTGTGTCTTTATGTGATACGGTAAATAGGATTAATACAGTGATTTAGCGTAATCTATATATCGGATTTTCATCAAACTTGGCACAGAGGTTCCTTGATGCACTAGAATTCATATAGGCGAGGTTTTGAATTTTAAAAACACCCAAAAAGCTCGAAATTCAATTTTTTTTTTTTTTTGTCTCATAAGGGCCATTTTCTTTCAATTTTGAATAGGTAGAGTAATAGAGATAAGCATTTAAGCATACAAATTGATAAATTTAATGCATTTAAATATGAGTATTTTCCAACAAAGATTACGATTAACAATGAATTATCAATTTAAGGCTCTTTTATTACATTTTAACATGAAATAAGTTAAACATAATGCAATGCAGGACAAACGCCGGGTTTATGCTTGTGACCAATAAAATATACAGGCTGTTCCGGCTTGGTTTCTTCACTTATGTTTAGGGAAAAAAGACTCCATTGAAAAATAATTCCCACAAAAAAAATTTGAAAGACTTGCGCTTAAAACTCGAAGAGATGTTAAAGTTCAAAAGGTGCAGAAAGTAAGATTAGAACGTATCGCCCTTTCGGTAGAATGACCGGTTGTCCTATGAAGTAGCCACACAACCGTCCGTTAGAGGCTGTATTTTCCTCCAAGAGTTGTAATTGATAGTAAGTATAAAGTGGTGCAAGTCACAAAACGCTGTTTGCCATATCTTGGTGAATATTGGCTGAACTAATGTCAAACTTTTTTGTGCTCAAATTGTTTTTCAATAATCTTAATTCCTCTAAATTTTAAGTAGCGGTCCTAGGATCCGTAAAAAAGAGTTACATTTCTTTTTTCTCTTCAAACTTTTAACATCTTAACCCTGCACCTTATTTTGAGCATTTTTGCAATTGGAAGTATGCATTTAGGACGAACGCTTGCGAAAAAGTTTAATTGAAACACCCTGCTTAACGACACACACAAACATACACACACACACACACATACACACACACACACACATATATATATATATATATATATATATATATATATATTAGGTATTTATGTATGAAGTCCGCCCTCGGGCGTGCACTAAGTCAGTGTAAATAACAACAACAATTAGAAAAAATCTGGTATGGACCCACACACTACTTCCTTTTACGTGTAAATTTCTTAGTAGTTGCCTTAAGTATTAAAAAAAGTGCTTGGAGTGAGCAAGGTAACAATTCAAATATTTACTCCCCTAATCTGCCCCAAAACAATGCAAAAAATATTTTACAATGGTTATTTTTCTAAACATTGCTGATTTTAATATCATTCAGTGAATTTTTCGCAAAATATCGCCAATAGCGCCAAGTTGAACCCAAATTAAAAAAATAATTTTTCCGCCAAATTTGTCGCCAACTTGGCGATTTGTCACCAAGATGACGTCAAACACTTGGCGACCAAAAGCTTGGCGACATGTCGCCAAGTGGACGCGCCAATTCATGTCACTTGAGTCTGTATTGAAATTAACATTGATTTAGCCCAAAAAAGGTGTAAAAGACCCCCTTGGGAACATTCGAATGCAAGCACAAGGGGAGGTGCACATTTCATTTCATTTCACCCTCCAGGGTCCCCCGTACCTACCAGCTTAGTGGTTTAACCGGGATAGGACCCTGAAGAGCGCTCTGTTCTTAATTTTGAACCAGAACCTAGGGTCGAGCAAACCATTGGCCCTAGCACCCCCAGAGGTATCGTTTCACTTGGAGGACTTTGAGCACGACATTTTTAACGCCTCCTAGTCACCATTAATCAAGACGGTGGATCTTTGATCGGCTGGGATCGAACCCGGGTCCTTTCGGACACGAGTCCGATGCCTTACCGATCGGGCCACCACGGCCCAGGGGAGGTGCACAACTAGACCCCCCTCAGAGCCTACATACCAAGCTAGAAGTTGCTACGGCATAAAGTTTTTGAGTTATGCGACATACATCCGAACATACGTATACACTGACGTCACGAGAAAACTCGTCGTAATTAACTCGGGGGTGGTGGAAATTGATTTTTTGGCTGTTTGTATGTTGTTAGGTACATATGCACGTGCTGATAGGTCGAAAAAAACTACGCGACATTCATTCGGGGGTAAGCAAAGTCAAAATTTAGACCGAAATTTGAGTGAAATTTTTTTCGTGATCACAATACTTCCTTTACTACGTAAACGGAAGTAAAAAGACTTGAAATAACGTTATAAATGTTATGAATGCAAAAATGCAAAAACGACAAAATTTCAGAAAAAACTAAAAAATTATAAATTTAACTGGGTAAGTTACTGCTTCGTCTACGGAGAGTGGGAGCAGTTGTTAAAAATAATAATTTGCAGGTTTCTGAAGAGGTCATCTGCACACGAGTTAGCATAACGATATAGGGATGTTTATGTTTTCAGAAGTCCAAAAGGACGAAAAAGTGATAACACTACTGCCAACTCATGAATACCACCAACCTCCCCGCTCTAACCTGCAAATAAAAGAAAGACAGATCACTCACCACAGCTGTAGAAAAGTAGCAACAAATTCATCAGTCAATATCCTTTATTCATACCAATTCCTGTCCAAGTCTATGCGGTTCGCCAGAGCTCACATCCAAGCAGCACCTCCCGCAAATCGGTCCATTTATATATATATATATATATATATATATATATATATATATATATATATATATATATATATACATATATATATATATACACTGAAGTGACAAAAGTCATGGGATAGCAATATGCAAATTTTCAGATGGCAGTAGCATCGCATAGAACAGGTATAAATGCGCAGTGCTTTTACAGAGCTTTCATTTCTGTTCAAGTTATTCATGTGAAGAGGTTTTAACGTGATGATGACCGCACGACGTGAATTAACAGACTTTGAACGCGGAATGTTAGTTGGAGCTAGACGCATGGGTCATGCCATTTCGGAAATCGTTAGAGAATTCAACATTCCCAGATCCACTGTGTCAAGAGTGTGCCGAGAGTATGAAATTTCAGGCATAACATCCCACCATGGACAGCGCAGTGGTCGACCGCCTGCACTTAAAGATCGAGACCGGCGACGTCTGCAAAGAGTCGTAAATTCTAACAGACAAGCAACACTGCGTCAAATCACCGTAGAAATCAATGTGGGACGTACAATGGACGTGTCTGCTAGAACTGTGCGGAGAAATTTGGATTTCTTGGGCTATTCCAGCAGAAGACCGACTCGAGTGCCTTTACTGACAGAACGACATCGCTTGCAGCGACTCTCGTGGGCACGTGAGCATATCGGTTGGTCCCTAGATGAATGGAAAACCGTGGCCTGGTCCGATGAGTCACGATTTCAGCTGGTAAGAGCCGATGGTAGGGTTCGAGTGTGGCGCAGACCCCACGAAGCCATGGACCCAAACTGTCAGCAAGGCACTGTTCAAGCTGGTGGTGACTCCGTAATGGTGTGGGCTGTTTTTTCATGGCATGGACTTGGTCCTCTAGTGCGACTGGACCGAACATTGACTGGAAATGCTTATGTGCAGCTACTTGGAGATCACTTGCAGCCATTCATGGACTTCATGTACCCAAACAACGATGGGATTTTTATGGATGACAATGCGCCATGTCACCGGGCCACAACTGTTCGCAATTGGTTTGAAGAAAATTCTGGACAATTCCAACGAATGATTTGGCCACCTAGATCGCCCGACATGAATCCCATTGAGCATTTATGGGACACCATCGAGAGGCCTGTTCGTGCCCAAAATCCTGCCCCATCAACGCTTTCACAATTATGGACGTCTATCGAGACAGCATGGCTCAATATTCCTGCAGAAGACTTCCAACGACTTGTTGAGTCCATGCCACGTCGAGTTGTTGCACTTCGCCGGGCAAAAGGAGGGCCGACACGATATTAAGAGGTATCCCATGACTTTTGTCACTTCAGTGTATATATATATATATATATATATATATATATATATATATATATATATATATATATATATATAAATGGACGCATGTTTGTACATATGTTTGTTCCTCATACAAATCCAGTTTTCGTCTGATTTTCATCAAACGGTACAGTGGCTCTTTGGTGCACTAGAATTCACATAGGCGGGGGTTTTGAAATTCAAAAAAAAAAAAAAAAAAAAAAACAAAAAGCTCAAAAATCACATTTTTTTGTCTTAAAACTGCCATTTTCTTTCAATTCTGAATAGATAGAGTAATGGACATAAGCCTTTAAGCATACAAATTGATAAACTGTAACGCATTTAAAAATGAGTATTTTCCAACAAAGATTACGATTAACAATGAATTATCAATTTAAGGCTCACCTATTTCCTTTCAGCATGAAATAAGTTAAATAAAATTATAATTAGGTAGGTTATATGAATAAGCACCCTGACAAAGCCGGGTAATAAGCTAGTATACAGGGTGTTCCAAGTTAACTTCATGACCTCTATTTCCTTAACCGTTCGTCCTAGATGCATACTTCCATTTGCAAAATTGCTCGAAATGAGGAGGAGAGTTAAGATCTGGAAAGTTTGAAGCGAAAAAATAATTGGTTATGAAATAAAAAATTTAACTTTTTATAGGGAGTCCGGGCCGCCAAACTTATGTTTAGGGAAAGAATCTCCATTGAAAAATAATACTAACACAGAAAAAATGACATTTGTGCGATCAAAATCCATGGAGAAAAGAAACATGAAACTTTATGACTTATGCCACTTTACTCTAGCGTTATTTAAAGTGATTTTGGGGGCCATATACACGCGAAATTCGCACCATTCAGAGTTCTTCAACAACAAAATATTCTTTATTTTCCTAAAATATATTTAACTGTAAAAGTAATTAAAAGTAAAAAAAAAACTGCGCAGCGAAATGTGTCACTCCAGTAACGCTTCAAAATGTACAATCAGAATTCTTATCACGCATTCAACTATTTTAGTAGAAGGGAAACATTTTGAGAAGCTATTATAGATATTCATTTCTCACACATTGTTTTCACAGATTTTGTTTTTATTTTTATTTTGATTTGCAAGAAAGCAATGTAAAATTTCTGTGTTTAATTTTGTATATTATTTCTTAGACTTCACATATTTCATGTGTTAAATATCTTTGTATAAAATTGTATAATAATTTACCTTGTCTTGTTATGTTTTGTATAGTCTTGTAGCATCTGTATTTATTTTTGAATACAATGAGAAACGAATGTTTTCTGACGTGGACGAAACAAATTTCATTATCGTACCTAATCCTAAAAGCTGAAGGCCTCCTCGTCTAGTGGTCAGCGACGTCTGACCAAAGACTCGGTGGCCCCGGGTTCGAGTCCCGGCTGTGGCATGGGCGTACTTTCTCTCTCTCATGTCATTGTCCTTTCTGTGTGTGTGAAAGTGAGTTATGAATGAATGCCTACCCTATGAACGGGTCCTTATGGTATGTGTGTTGAGCATAAAATCGGTCTTCCACCTAAAATGGTGCTCTTAAAAACGGAAGCTGTATCATTACCCCATCCTTCATGGACCTGGTCTAGCTCTGCTGACCAACGGTGGCATGTAACAACAACATCCTAAAAGCTGGTTATTCCTCTGGCAGAGCGAAAATTTTCTTTTGTCAATTTGTTTACTGGCCCTGCGGATTTAAAACTCGAATATCTCCGCGAATTTTGATCGCACAAATGTCATTTTTTTGTGTTAGTATTATTTTTCAATGGAGATATTTTCCCTAAACATAAGTTTGGGGACCCGGAGTCCCTATAAAAAGTTAAATTTTTTATTTTTTGATTGAATTATTTTTTTTTGCTTCAAACTTTCAACATTTTAACTCTCTACCTCATTTCGAGCAAATTTGCAATTGGAAGTATGCATCTAGGACGAACGGTTGAGGAAATAGAGGTCATGAAGGTTGACTTGGAACACCCTGTATATATATATATATATATATATATATATATATATATATATATATATATATATATATATATATAAATTGTGACCTAATAATAGGAGTCGAAAAAAATCAGCTTTATTCTGTCACAGCTTCTATGTCACATTTATTTTTAGCTCGGTATTTTTATCAGTGAGCTCTCCCCCCCCCCCTTCTGCCGCCGAATCGAGAAACCATATATCCACCGCGGGGCTGGATTAAGAACCTCCTGAAGTCCCCTTTTCAGTGCAGTGTTTATGTTTCATCTACCCCCATCGATTACAGCGCGAATAAGGGAAAGATGTATTCTTCACTCTTCTGGTATTGATTGCACACTACATTAGACGGAGGGTCCATGAGTTAGGATTATTGACAGATTTTCCGATTCCAAACGGCGAGATTTTTTTCTTCTAATCGTCAAGATTACCCTTCTGTGACTCACTTGAGAGGAGAAGGCTTTTTTTAAATATTTTTTTTGTAGTGTGAGGCTTAAGAGTTTTTATTCTTAAACTAGTTGCGTTGCCCGGCGATGCACGATCTACCCCAGAAATGAAAGTTCTATAAAGGGAAGCATTTTTAACAATCAGGTTTAACCTCTTCAGTCCCAGTTGATGGTACACATATGTGTACCTTTTAAGTTTTATATTTTAAGTTTTATATTAATTATAACGAAAAAAAAATGCATTATAAATCTAAGATCGTAGCATTTATTTCTCATCAATCCCAATTTTTTTCATGGCATTATTCAGACGTAATAAAGGTTTAAAAACTTAAAATTCATCGCTGAAAAAAGTCAGGACTAAAATGGTTAAATGATAGAAAAAAAAAGTCAAATTTCACGTCAAGGTGTAAAAAAGATCAAATTTATGACTGAAATATAAATTTTGACCTATTTTGATTTTTCATTCAAAATAATATGTGCATTCGGTTTCAGGAATTTTCGGGCAGAACCCCTCCCTTCTTCCCAAAGGGGTCAACCACTATAGCGGCGAAAATTCCCATAGAATTCTTGGAACATCAAATAACCTCTCAGTACCAAATTTGGCAAGATCCGATATAAACTAAATTTGTATAGGGAAAACTGTCATGGGGGGTTGAAAAACCCCAACTCGTTTTTCGGAGAGTCAAAGAAATTCTATTCCCAATTTTGCGGAGATCCGATGTGATCTGGATTTTGCGAAGATTTTTCATCGTTGTAGAGTTGTGGTTGCCAGAAATCCAAAAGGGCTGATGTTCGGGCTTGCTTTTTACCAAAGTGTTTCCACTTGGGACGTCACATTAGACCTCGTTTTGTTTCAGAAATCGTACATGTAAAAAGAAAAATAAAAAAATAACTAATATTTGATAAAATTTAAGTGTTTTCTGGCCCGATGATTGTTTTTTCTTGCTTATTCCATCAATATCGGTGACAAAAAAAAGTACTTTTAACCGAAGGAAACATTCCCATAATTCTTTTACTAACAACAGCATTCGCAATGGGATTTCTCAGTTCTTCCTTGCATGCAAGTCAAAGTGAAAGTTATTTAAATGAATCTAAAGATACGTGCCGTTGGTAGATTCCACTCAAAGCAGACACAATTCTTTCCCTCCTCGATTTCAACCAAAGTCTATCGAACATGGTGAGCTGGGATTAGAATCCGTACATTCTATAAAGTACTATGGATCGGGGATTCGATTCTTTTTTGCGCGGGAAACAGCAGGCGATCAATGTCCGTTCGACCGGACTGCACGAGTCGTGTGCGTAGGAGGAGGCTCTTGGGGGGGGGGGGGGGAACGAAAAAGGAAAATCCCAAGTCACATCGTCTTTCATTTCTATTCTTTTTCCAACGGCTATCTTCTATGTGAAACGATTTCGGAATATCTGATTGGGCGTAAGGGGCTTACAGACATTTTTGAAGATTCGAAGGCGCAGTAGTGTGTGTGGTTCAGTAAGAGAGAGGAACAAGGGGGGGGGGGGGGGGGCGTGAGGGATGGCGCATGCTTTTTTTTTTCAATGTAATCCTGCACGTATTGGAGTGAAGAGCGAATACATGAGGAGGATTTTTTTCTTTTGATGAATTTTTACTTAACATTCCTCAAATTTCTTCAGTGAGAACATGTTTTTTCTCGCTTGAAATAAATGGAATCAGTGGAAAGAAAATGTTTCCTTCATAATATTAATCGACGAGAAATGTGATAGTTACAAAAAGTGTAGTAAAATGTAGTATAGTACGCATAGTTTACACCCCCCCTCCCGTCTTTTTCTTTACATAGGATCTACCGTTAAACTCCTACTGCTCTTCTAATAATATGGTTTGCTGTCAACGTGGCAAGTTTGATACTTTCTGGAGTTTAACCAGCAGCCTATTTTAAGATGAAATAACGAGAAATAAATGAATATTTTCTAAAAAGTGAATGCAAAGTCAATAAATAATATTATAAACGGACTAACTTGAAAAACCTTGAAGACACATGTTTAAGGACAGGCTCTGCTTAACTGTCCCACGTTTTCATGGACCTGGGCTTCATAATTTTAAGAGGCACCAAATTAGTGATCACTTCGTTCCTTCTCCCACATTTTCAAAAATATACTATTTTATCTAACAACATTAATTGCCCTAATGTATTCTGCATTACCCATTTTGTTAGATTCATTTTTAACACGTTGACTGCCACAGTAATTTTCAGATTTCTGGCCAAAAATGAAATTTTGATTTTATTACAATATATTATTAAAAAGTCTAAATCTAGAGCATAGTTATAAAATAAAAGAGTAATAAGTAAAGTAAAATAAAAAAAAATAAAAAATAAAAAAATAAAAAATAAATAAAAAAATAAAAAAAAAAAATAAATTTAAAAGTAAAATAAAAGAGTAAAAGTATAATATAAATTGTCTTTTCATGCAAGCCAACATTGATTTTTTGTTCTTTCCCAAGAAGCCATCTATCGATATTAGCACTGATATATTACGAGTTTAATCGTAGCAACACAAGAATGGCAAGTGAATACAGTACGAGATAACTCGTAGTGGGCGTCCTTGAAAAGATCGCTACCTACGAGTTATCTCGTAGTCGGCAGTCAACGTGTTAACAATGTTTATTAAATAATTATATTATATAATAAATATGTATTATATAACAAATATTTACTCATTCTAGTAAATATTTATCACTAGAATTGTTTTTCTGGCGTACTTCTAGTTATCGGAGACGTAAATTTTTTATGAACCTATTTGTCAGCGGGACAAAGGAGGGAAGCACTACTTCGTACTAAGATTTTTTTTTCTTCGGATGTGACTACTTTAGAGAATCTTGTTTCGCAGATCTATAGTGTGTTCCCACGCTATGGCACCCAGTCTTTTCTCTGCCACCATTAAGGAGTGAATGTAAATGGTTCAGATATTTTGATGGCCAGTTTCCCACCAGATGGAGGCGTCTAGGTCCTCTTTGACACAGCGATTTAATTTTGCCGATCGTACTCAAAAGCAAATGAGCACTCAAGAATTTTTCCCTGCCGCTTAATTTTACGACATTTCAGCTGACGATTTTCTGATTTTCGAATGCTGTTATTATAATTTGTTAATATTATTGATATTCTTGCTATTGTTATCATCCCTAATTTTATTATCACAGCTACGTATAATATTATTGTAAGTAACTATATATAGTAAGTAACTGTATATAAGTAACATAGTTATAATATTAATTTTTTATGTTATTATTTACATGTTATCAGAAAACTATATTTTAATTTAAACAAAAACATTTAGTATAGTTTGTTTTAGGCACAAGAAAAATAATTTTAATTTAAGAATAATTTTCCACTTCGCAATCGGTAAAAAATGGCCGATTATCGTTAACTGACGATTAATCGGTGCATCTTTACTGTCAGCCGTAGAGAAAGAGGAAGAATCAAACAATATAAATAATTGTTAAATTAGCTTTAACCCTCTCGGCACCCTGGACCTCATATGAGGCTCCTACTTTTGAACTCAATTTTGGAAGAAGTAAACACTTAAAATGATTTTTTTTTCACTTAGGAGCCTCATATGTGATCTACATGAATAGGTGGAGTCACTGACGGGAAAAAAAAAATCATTTTAAGTGTTTACTTCTTCCAAAATTGAGTTCAAAAGTAGGAGCCTCATATGAGGTCCAGGGTGCCGAGAGGGTTAAAATAAACTAAAAATCACGCTTTTACTGTCTGTTTGCATATTGTGCGCCTGGCAGTCACGAACGCTTCCATTTGAAAAAGGAGAGATTGGTTTAGGATGTGCACTTCCCGATGCCTTCAGCCTTTGTTCGCTTGCTACTTCCTCGTTGCATTCCCCCCTATTTCGAGAAAGTCAGAAGAGACTTGGCGCTTGCGCAGATGCTGCAGAGGTCGCACGAAAAAATTTTAGACAGTAGATGCACTTATAATACATAAACATGTAATATAGTTTAGCTTTTGGTATTAATAATAGTGTTAAATATATCACTTTTACGTTTGTAAAGAACATGCGTTTTATCTTTTACTTTGAGTTACATACATACAAACAAACAATCAAACCCACCCATGAGAAACTAATAAAAGTGTATTAAAAAAGGAAAAACTTAAACATTATTTTACACTTTCTTTTGCTTTTACTATCTTCTTCATTTTACATTTATAAAATAATACCAAAGGCTCACTATTCTTTGTTCAGAAATAACCCATAGCGATGGACCATCTCCAGTTTTATTCCCGTTCCATGGAAGTCCACGGATTATCACCGGTTTTCGCATCGACTTACGCTGACAGTCTCCGGGGCTGTCGTTAATGCTATTAGGGGAGCTCACTCCCCCCCCCCCAATCTTATTGATCGACCTGATACAAGAAGCTTTTTCTCTCCTTCTGATCCGATACTCTCTCCTTAGCTGTGAGAAAACGAGGAGTCGGAGTGTGTGTCACCCCTTTCTCAATGGGAACGAATTGAATTGGGCTTCATTCACATCCGTCCCAGCCCGACCGATGACGTACGCCTCGAAGTTTTTTATTCGTTTCTGGCTGAGGTGCATAGCTCGTAGTCTGCCTGGGATACGGAATTTATTCTAATTACTTGTCGCCGTCGGTTTGACTTTGTCGCACTTCATTTTGAATGCTATTCATGTTTTTTTTTACTCCAAAACACAAGCAGCCTTCGACGACTGCTTGGATAAAATTAACACCAGTAAAAGTCATTTCAATCAGTGTTCATCTCTACTTCCATCAATTTGTTCTATCTCTGCATCTATTTATTAATCTATCTATTTATTCTACCTATCTCTCTATCGATCTATATCTATATTTATCAAACTATATCTATTCATTTATCTACATATCTATTTCTCTCGATATTATCCCTATACTTATGTATATCTATCTTTCAATCTCTGTCACTATATCTATCCATCTGCATTTAACTACCTATCCACAGATCTACATTGTCTATTTGTATTATGACGTCACGAAATATTTCCTCACCCCCCCCCCTACCACTTCTCACTGGATTTCTATGAAAAGATTAATCAGATGCTGCTTGTTGCTTTCGTACAATAGTTAATTAGTAATTACTATGAAGATTTGAGCTGCCATTGCCCCGAGGGATTGGATTTCTTTATTAACAAAAATGAGAAGACAACAGCACAAAGACAGGAACTCACACCTAGGCCTCCGGCGGGAATAGAACCCGCAACCTCTTGCTTTTACCTCTGAGCCACCAAGGCCGCAATAAATGAGATGCTGGATGCATATCACAAATTAGGATGCAATATGTAGTTGAAAATTAATTTCCTACATTCTCATTTGACACTTAACTCCCCACTGTTGCATTTCTGCAACATATTTATTTTTATTTGACAGACTCAATATATTTTTTTAATTACCTACAAATTACTTATCTGAGAAAAAAAGATTACTGCAACAAAATACGTGCCAATATCATCACTAGATGACAGCACATTCTTCAAAGAAATCACAAGAATTATAAAAATATCCGATGATTCAAGAATTTTGGTTTTGCTATGAAAATAATCCATTATATTTTATGCTTCCTCTTGTTTATTCACGAAATAAATTTCTAGGTAAGAAATTTAAGCCTTTTACGTTCATTTAATAGCAATTTTAATTTTCTAGTGGAAAAATTTTGAAAGAAATTTGATGTTACTTATATATGGCAGCATACAAAAAATGACTGAAATAAAAATTTTAATTGCTTTATTATTTTTTTAAATATTTTTTTTCTTTTTATTATTATTTGAGAACTGGCTTATGTAATTTTTTCATAGATATTTAAAAAATTGCGAAGTTAAGGGTTAAGTAAGTGATGAACACGGCAACAGATTTCTTTATAAAATTACAGACCATGAGATATTAGGATAGATGCAAGCTAAACTACTGGTTGAGTCTTCAGAGGTATACTGCTACCACTGATTATAAGTGGAATGCCAATCGTTCCAAAGTAAAAGTTTTTTAATATAGACGAATTTATGTCACTACTTTATAGAATTTTTAGTAAAATCAATAAATGCGCTTCACTACTAACCTTAACGTGGTATAACGATTTTATTTCAATGTTTCAAATATATTTTAAGGTTGGGTAATTATAGTTACATACTGTGGTCCCAGTGAAAAAAAACACACATAGTTGCACAGCGTATTTTCTAATTACACGGCGCCCTTCCATTTTCTACAGGAAAGTGAGCGAGATTTTTATTTTTTTTTAATCACAACTTGTATTTTAATCTGATTCTTTCTAACCGGTACTTTGAATCTTCGCAAATCAAATAAGATTGAGAAGCTATCTTTCAGGATTGGCGAGTGGCAGCAAGCAGGGAACGAAGCTCCCATTCAAAGTTTTTTTTTTCGAGGGAAGGGGGGAGTGAAAACACAAGTTAGCTGACATTTGTGTTAAGAACATTGATATACAGGGTGTCCACTCCTATCGTGGACCAATAGCTAATTTCTTAACCGTTAGAGATACGCATTTTGTTTATTTAGGAAAAAATCTCCAAATTACAAAAGGAATTTTGGGTCTATTCAATGTTTTTCAAAAAATCAAAATTTGAAAGAGTTACGAAATTTAAATTTTTATACAGCCCCCCAGTCCTATCAATCATATTTAGTATAACATACTTGACACTGTAACGTTTAAAACTAAAAAAAAAAAATCACTCTTCTACCACAAAAATTGACCGAGTTATGACGTTTTGAAAAATCAAGATTTTGCATTATTTCATGACGTCATCGAGAGCTCGCTTAAGGGACCGCATGCGAAATCCTTCAAAATCTTGATTTTTCAAAACGACATAACTCGGTCAATTTTTGTCGTAGAAGAGTGATTTTTTTTAAGTTTTAAACGTTACAGTGTCAAGAATGTTTTACTAAACATGATTGATAGGACTGGGGGGCTGTATAAAAATTTAAATTTCGTAACTCTTTCAAAATTTGATTTTTTGAAAAACATTGAATAGACCCAAAATTCCTTTCGTAATTTAGAGATTTTTTCCTAAATAAACTATATGCGTATCTCTAACGGTTTAGAAATTAGCTATTGGCCCACGATAGGAGTGGACACCCTGTATGTTACTTTTCTATTCTTGGTACATCATTTGGTGTATTTTTAATCACGGCGATTATAATGGATTTATCAAAAAAAGTTCCAGTAAAATGCAAAATCTGCAGAACTGAAACAAATATGGATCCGAAGATAACTTTTTTTTTTCTCCTGCTTTTCATCAATTTCCCTCAATTTTATATTACCTTGATTTGTCCATAGTTTTTAGCCTACTTTCCCGTTAAAAATAAAAGAAAGACGAAAAAAGTATTAAAAGTAGCTTAATGCATCTAAAAAATCTCGCCAAGTCTAAAAAATCTCGCCAAGTCTAAAAAATATCGCCAAGTTAAAAAAAATATCGCCAAGTCCAAAAAATATCGCCAAGTTAAAAAAATAAAAAGGTAAAATGAATATCGAAAAATTAAAAATTTGAAAGTAGGGTATTGAGATGGGGAATTTGTGTGTCGGTCTGTCTGTCTGTCTGTCCCCCCCCCCCCCCCTAATAACTTTTGAATGAACATTCCGATTTGGACAAACTTTTTTTTGTTGGAAAGATCTCGGCGAGTACAGCTCATTCCGATATTTGATTTTTCGATTTGAACAATTTTTGGTTCAACTTTGAACCGTTCAAACAACCTGTCCCGCGATACTAACTTTTGAATGAACAGTCCGATTTGAACAAACTTTTTTTTGTTCGAAAGATCTTTTCAAGGATACTTCATTCCCGTATCTACATTTCCGATTTGAACAATTTTTCGTTCAACATTGAACCGCTCAATCAAGCTGTCACCCCTAATAACTTGTGAGTGAACAGTCCGATTTAAATAAACTTTTGTTTTTTTGTTCGAAGGATCTCAGCAAGGATACTTCATTACCGTATTTAAATTTTCCATCTGAGCATTTTTTCGTTCAACATTGAACCGTTCAAGCAACCTTTCTCCACCTAATAACTTTTGAGTGAACCGTCGGAATGAAATAAACTTTTTTTTGTTTGAAAGATCTCGGAGAGGCTTTCCCATACATTCCCATATTTCGCTTTTTGATTTGAACCATTTTTCGTTCAATATTGAACCGTTCAGAAAAAAATTAACATTAGCGTCTACGGGGAATTTAAGTTGAATGTTGATCCTGAACTTAAAGTCGGATTTCCTTCAAACTAACTTTGTAAGAAAATGGTTTTGATAAATAATGTTTGTAAAGTACTTTTCTGATTAATCTTCTCTGAGGACTCTGATTCCGACTCCGACTCCGCGAACATGGCGGAAATGCAGGCTCAGAAAAAAAATGACTGAACGTGCAGACGATTTTTTGTTTATTTATTCATTTGTTTTATTTTTATTTTATTTTTTTTTGTTATTATTATTATTTTTTTTCTGCAGACGATTTTTTTTTGTAACAAAAATTTTTCATGCACGAGAACATTTTATTCTTTATTTATATTTAATAACTGGCAACGGATTAAAAGTGAAATTCGAGACATTTTATTAACGGACGAGTTTTTTTTTTTCTTTTTTTTTTCTTTCTTTGATAAAATGTGTTTTGATGCTCTTTGTACTTTATTTATTTATTTTATTATTATTATTTTTTTGAAAATGATGGAGGATTTTTTCTACGGAGAAACTGTAACAGTTACACTCTTTAAAAGGTGCGACAAAACTTTATTTATTCGTTAATTACTTTTTACGTGTCTATTTCATCTGATGAGAGGGGTATATTTTGCTTTTCAAAATCAGCTCTAAGTGCTAAAATGGTATGTTTGACATAATTTTCAGTCTCAGATAATCAAGAGAATAATGATCAGATGCGAGAATGCCGATGTCGATGTACGGGAAAGTAGGCTCGTTTAGTTCTTGACAGAACTTCTTGTTAATTTCTTGAAAATATGCGCAATACATCTAGTTTTTTTTTCTTTTGATTTATTTATTGTACCGGGCTACGCCGGGTAATGTTTTCCAAAAACTATTACTTCTCGTTGAAATTCTATTAGTGTAACAATATCTTTTTACGCTGATATAAGTGAGTGCTCAAACATAACAATCTTTATTATTTTTACTATTATTATATAGATTCTCTTATGCGGTAGTTATTTTCCGTAAGAGGCCTTTATTTACTCCAAATGGCAACGATCAGTGTGTTTTTATACGAAAGCACGAAAGCTGCTGTAGGACAGAACTATTTGAATAGTTTGTTAGTAGTTATTACTTTCAGATGATTTTTTTTCAGCAAAAAAAAAGAAAAAAAAAAAACACCCTTGGAATATAGTACTTACGTTTTTATAAGTAGTACATGGAAGAAAGTAGTAATTACGAAGTAAAGTAGGTGATTCAAATGATGCCAGTCAAAAATGCAGTGAAAGATTTGGAACCCTTAGCTATCATTCAGGAATTTTAGCTTACATTATGCATTCTTTATTTTCTAAAGTACTCGTTTTTAAGCATCCAGTTTTTGATTTTCCATGTATATACGCATCTAATATAACTGCAAAAGCATAGAAACGTTGTCCTGGCGAGAGTTCAAAAATTTTGTCGGTGAACTGAGTGCCAATACAGTCATGTTTAGTTTTCAAATAGATAACCTAACTCAATTTCACCATGGTTATACTTCAAATCTTTTTTCCTCATGCAGCATACGAAACGTAACCATTTTTTAAACACAGAAATATTAAAGTCTGAAACATTTTAAAGAAATGTAGACAAGTATGAAAAATATTTTCGACTTTGTTTATCCCGAAAATAATCACGTCTTCTTCCCTCTAAAGATGCCATAACCCGCAATCCGGAAAATCTCGTCCATAGACATTTACCCCGGATTTTATAGACTGTAAAGAGGAACAGATACACGTCAAATAAAAAGGGTGTAGAATTTACGTTACGACTGGAAAATAGTTATCAATGGCTATTCCGCGACTTTACAAATACTTTGAAGGGGTGCCGCATGGTTTTATGTTCCTAGATATTGAAATTCCGAATAGATTCTCTGATATCAAATCCGTTTCCCCGGAGAGCGTGGAAATGTCTTGGAGTAGCACGTTTGAGTATCGGATCGGGAAGAGGGAATGTCTGTTTCAAGAAAAGACACTCTTCAACACCACTGTCATTGGTGTTGAAGAGAAATGTTATCTTTTGAAATATCACCAAAGATGTGCATAACTCGAAAATGCAGCAAGACCGATTCTTGGAACCCTCAGAAACATTAGAAAAATATGCACAAAATGTTCTTGGTATTTTTTGGAAAAATAAGACTACGGACATTACTAATCGTATGGTAAAGAGAATAAACTTTATATTGAGGAGTTTTGAGGCAAGGCAACAACGTTATACAAATTGTAATGGTTAGCTTCATGCCATGGTTTTTCACACATAAGGTCGCACCCCTTTGCATTATTGGATAAGTTACCGAAATAGCGCTGTTTGTTAAAGATGACACCCTCTTTCATGCTTGAATCTAAGTAGAAGTGTTTGCACTTGATTAAGCGACACCTTTTGCATGCTTGAAGACTAACAGATAGTTTAACTGGCATCGCTCATCCATGAATAAAATTATATAACTGTGACAATGTTAGTAACTTCAATATTGAATCTGGAATTTTTGTAGTAGAGTTTCCAAGGGCAAATTTGGGGATGTTTCCCTTTCCTCTTAAAACTGAAAATTTAATTTCGTGACAATAGTAAAGATCTAACACTATTTATATTCCCATCCGAAATTCAACCATATCGAGACCGATTTTAGCTCTAGCTACGCCGCTGCTTTTTTAGCCTTTCTTTTAATTTACCACTCATAGGAAAGTCCCTCTCTTCGCTTTAGGACACTTGACAGCAAGCGTTTTTCTTACTTCAAAAGTTAATGTTGTAGTCAATTCCTTTTATTGGAGAAAAGTAGCTTTGAAACACGTTCACACACGTCATGCTCTGACAACAGTTTCTCCGTACTGAAATATGGCACATTTCCAGAACTCCTTGTACATTTTCTATCGTAAAATCGTATGCGAATTTCTATTAAAGAAGTGTATCATCAATATCAGCAGTTGTTTTACTTTGTACTGCTCAGTTAGGAATTTGTTAAAACGTTTGTTGCTGTATAAAGCCGCGTTATTTTCAAAATGTTTGCTATTCTCCTGTGTAGCATACCTTATTTCTTCGAGGTAATTATTTCTCGGTTGAATTAGGATTTTGCGCGGGAATTGCAGAGACATGTTGTATATAAATGCATTATAACAGATCCATGCTACTTTTCCACTTGGATCTGGCATTTCTCGAAGGTTATATAATCCAGGATTCTGCTACGTAATCCAGGATTCTGAGGTATACGCCAAGATCCAGGATGGAATTACGTTACCCAGGATACGTAATCCAGGAGTATGTTGCTCCTTCCAAAATGCTGTACTCAATTACGTTATCCAGGGCAGTACTTCGTAATCTACAATCCAGCATTCTGATAAGTAATCCAGTGTTCTCGTGCGTAATCTAAAGTTATTTTAAGTACGAGGATTTACACGCGTGATCCATGACTCTGCTACATTATCGAGGACTGCTGCGTAGTCTAGGACCCTAATGTGAAATCCAGGACATTTTTATTCGGAATCCAGGAAGCTATTATGTAATATACGATTATGATACGTAAACCCATGACTCTGAAACATAACAGAGGATTCAGTAATGTAGCTCAGAACTCTGACGTGTAATCCAGGACTGTTGCTCCTTTCAAGATGCTGGACTCGGTTAGGTAACGCAGGACAGTACTACGTACGCCACAGTCCAGTATTCTGAAAAGTAATCTAGTGTTCTCATACGTAATCCAAAATTATTATAAGTAAAATAGGATTTACACACGTGATCCATGAACATTATTAGAACATGCAAATTTAACTCATCAAGTAAAATCGGAGAGATGTGCGGAACTGTAAAACTCATTACAATATTTTTTAGATACTAATGAGCATAAAAAGCCTCCCAGAAATCCAATTCCCACACAGTCGAAGGTCTGCAAACAGTCCTAGCTTCGGAAAAATCAAAATTATACCTTTGTTAGGTAATTTTCTTCGAGAAATTTCTTTGTATTAATATTAATGCATAAAAAACTAGAGGTAGGAAAAAATTGAGGTTTACGTTAAAAGGATGTTCACTCAGAAATAACCCATTTATAAGCAAATAATATTACTAGCTGCTGGGGCAGCTAGATTAGCTTCCTGCGGCATGTTGATGCATAATCCCCCCCACCTTTTCTGATGTTACATTATTTGATACTAGAGTTTTGCCTGTGGTAAAATTTAAAGGATTTTCGCTGTTGTCGCTGTATCCATAATGCATGAATTAAAAAACTAAGTACAGTTCCCGCTTAGCGACTTACCATGCTTAACAGAGATTAATCTTTTTTAGATATTTTCAATTTAAGCGAAATTCTAGTTTCAGCTAATGGCTTTTTTATTTACTTGATTTATTTTTAATTTTAGTTAGGATTTATTTTTTACTTTTTGCGGAATGTTATGAGAGGTAACTATTTAGTCGAACATGCCAAATAGGCAAAAAATTTACCATCATTGTTTTCATTTTGGCAGTATTTAATATCTTACCAAAATATTTAAAATCGCTCACACTTTTTTGCTTCTTTATCAAAAACTTTGTTGTGCCTTCATTGCATTTAGATCGTAAAATAATAATAATAATAATAATCCAGCCTTTTGGAACGGTAGTTCCATCAAAACTTCTGATGGGTTGAATGGTCAAATTAATTTGTTTGGCGAATTTTTTACATTTTAATGAGACTTTTGGAATGTCCCATATTTTGAAAAGCTCGTAAAGATTTCTGTTCTCGGTAATGTTTTTGAGAATATTTCAATAACTGAGATCTTTGGTAGGCACATTTCAGTTACAGGCGAAAATTAAAATTTTAGCTTGCATCGTCGCCATGGTTTCCCTTTTTTCTCCTATTTTGCATTTTAATTTAGATTTCAACAAAAGGAGCTTCTAAAGTTGATTTGGTGAATTTTTTAAAAGGAATTCTCACATTATACTTAGTGGCTTTTTTTAGTTGGCGCATTATTTTACTTTTAATTATTAATCCTATGCGGAAAATTAGAAACAAAAGGACAGGAGGATTTCGGCGATTGGAAATCTGGCCCAAGACCTGGGTATCTCTTCCTACTGGTGTCAAATCTTTGTCGACAATTCATGCGCAAGGGATATCTTTCCTTCGAAATTTGACAACCGAGCCAGATTCCCAATTATCGACTTATTCCCTTTTCCCGAGGCATGTTAATCATTTGTGTAAAATCAGACATAAAAAGAACATTACCCTTTGATGATATGCAAATGAAATAGAAATTTCAAGAAGTAAATCAATCAATTTGTATGAAAATACTTATTAGAAAAATGGCGTATACTAAGTTTACTGCTTCTTATCCAAAAACTGTAAAATGTACTTTTGCAAATTTTGAAGAATTTTTTTTTTCATAAATAATCCTAGAAAATGAAATAATAGAGAGGAAAACTTATTGCTCAAAAACCAATAGAAGTTTCAGGAAATCAAAAAAAGAAGTAATCATCTAAAGAAGTGAATACAATAAAGCTGAAAATGAAATAAAATTACTTACTTTGAAAAAAAAAAAAAAAAAACAATAGGCGTGAACGGAAGAAATCTGCAGTTGATTTCATTTCAATTACAAAAAACTGTTCCCTTGGAGTACGAAAACAGGGAGTAATAAGTTTTTATCTACCTAATTTTAATTAAATTTTAGGAAATCTAGGGTGAATTTAAAAATGTCGGCTACAACTTGCATATCATCAGTATGAGGACTAATTTTGTACCAATTTTCATAATCGTGCGTTGCGTAAATTTTCCAGGAAAGCGTTTGACCCGCGACTCATGACGTCATCAAACTCTGATTTTATATATATAGACAATTAAATGTTCATAAGATTTCAAGACATATTACGCACGTGGCCCGCTAATGCCCCAGGCAGCTAGCTGCGTGGCACGGCGTTGCACGGGCGCTTTGCGCCTTTGAAGTAGTTACGAAAGTTTCAACAAACTACTCGCCGCCAAGGCGGCTCACTGAAAGGCGCTCCACGCCTTTTTCCTGCATCGAACAGCCATTCGAATTATGGAGATTTTTCGCGCCTTCAACATGGTGAGGAAAGTTTCAGCAAGTTCAGCTCGCTCAAGGGAAAGAAGCAGACATACATAGATACTCAGTTTTTAATGTAAGTAAATGGCTTTTCAACTAACTTATATTTCAAAAAAATACAAGTAGCTGGCAATAAAACTACTACTTACATGGTCCACTAATGAGTTTCATGTTTGATTTAATTAAGCCTTTATTCAAAATTCTCATTTTCATTATTACTGTTTCATAGCAACCACGTTTTGTAACAATGAATTTCGTATTTAATCATTTAGGACAAATCGCTTTAAATTTTACTACTTATTAATTGATGTCTTCGTTAATTAACCCATATCCGGCCGAGCATTGAAATTTTATAAAATGTTATATTGTTTTTATTAAAATACGCTTGAACTACATTCATTAAGACACAAAAAAGTTTCGCATGAAAAATAATATTTATTACTAAAATAAAATGTTGCGTATACGTGTCATTGGCAGAATCCATGTACAAACTATATTTCTTTGAACCATTGCATACTAGTGAAATGTTTACATTCTTGAATTGAAAATTTAAAAAAATTTGGATGTAAATGTATTTGGCATTTGGACACAAATAAATCGTTTTTTTTACACACTTTTGCATCATCTACGGACTCTTTGTTTCTCTTCATTTATTATACGTCAGGTTCTATCAGTACGTATTTCCTTCCAAAGAGCTGTGATTTGAACTCCATTCCTCCCAGATGGACTATCCTTGCATTCCGATTTCAATAGGGTAATCGCTATATACGATCTAAAGTCTATAAGTGTTTTTTTTTTTTTTTTTTTTTTGTAGAAATTCTATGCAACTTCCAAGAGTTCACTATAATGCTGCCAATTAGGTTTGTAAATAGTAATCACCACAATTTTTTACCTTCCATTTTTATAAGGTAATTTTTTATGGTACTGTCATGTAGGTCAACATTTCCCGTATTCTTATTGTAATCCGAAATAGCGTTCGGTTGTGAAATGATAACATCCTTTCGTTCTTTGCGACCAGAGCCGCTATATAGACAGGCCGACGCATCAAGATTAAGTTTCACCACTTTGGATCCAATTCCTTAACTTTTACTTTCAAATTTTCATTGTTGCGGAGTAGGGTTACCAGAAAAAAGTTTTGGCACATTGCTACACTTTGCCAAATCCACGTGGCGCGAATAATTGCTCACAGTGAAAAATTACCAAAACGTGATTACTTGCCAGAAAAGCCAACCACTCAAACACACGAACACGCGCTGGATCCAAAGTGGTGAAACTTAATCTTGATGCGCCGGCTCGTATATATAGGGGCCTTATTTGCGACTATATCGTTTTGCATTTACAAGTGTCAAAATGGTATCATTACTAGTGAAAATTTTTATAACAGCATTGTCGGTCCATTTGATATAGCATGTTTCAACATCCTTGCTAAATGCAAAATCATAGGAGCCACGAGGTTTTTCTTTATATCTTTGGATTCTTCTACTACACAACCAGCAATGCGATTTTCACGAGCTGTTCCAGATGCAAAAAAAATTTTTCTTTCAAAATTTCAAATAAACCATAAGAAAAAAAGTTATCAAAATATATTTTGTACATTGTAGGCTTTGGTAAAACACTCAGTAATTTTAGAACAACACTTGTTTATAATGGTAGTTTTTGTTTGCTGATTTCAGCCCATCTATATGGAATAAATTGATAAAGGTATCCGTCTGAGGAGCACAAACACCAAAGTTCGAATCCAAATCTTAGGGTGCTGCTCCACATCAGCAGAAAACGCGACCGAAATCGAAGGCAGAAACCGAAAATCTGGGTACGTTCCATAGGAGTACCATTTAATCCGTTTTACGTTTCTGCTTTATTTTTCTGCTTTACGTCAATGTGGAGCAGGGCCCTTAGGGCCCTGCTCCACATTGACGTAAAGCAGAAAAATTAGGCAGAAGCGTAAAATGGATTCAATGGTGTTCCTATGAAAAGTACCCGGATTTTCGGTTTCTGCCTTCTGTTTCGGTCGCGTTTTACGCTGATGTGGAGCATGGCCCTTACTGTCTTTCCTTTTATAAACGTTTTGGTGATTTTCTATTAGTTAAGTTCAAATAAAACAATCATAATTTGCAACAAAACTCAGATTTCTTGTGTAAAAACCGAATTTTCAACTTTTGTATTTTTTTCATGCATTCGGCCAATGATGCGTTAACGCAACATTAAATTTGAGTAAAGATTTGAGACTTTTTGCGACATTTGTTCAATTTTTATTTGATTAACAAAACTTTTTTGATTAATATCTTTAAGCCATTTTAAAACCTATGATGAATTTCAAGTGGATAAATTGTACATTTTAAAAATATCGAACTTGGGAGTAACCATTTCAAGTTTAAAAACTTGCATATTTTAAAAATTTCTGTACTCAAAATGCTTGACCCAATTGAATTGCTAATAATTTGTATATGATTTCAAAAACGTTAATAAAAATAACATAAAAATAAAAGTAATGAGAAATATATGTCACAGTGTTCATTAAAAATTGTTTAATGAAATGTTGCATATATGCAACTTTGGCCGAAAATGGGTTAAAATCGTATAATTTTATAATTTAAAACTAATAAAGCCTGAAAAATTACCAATCTATCGGTACCTGGTTCGACTTTCAGTTCATTGGCATTCAGGAGAAAGAAGCGTGACATAGATAAAAAGAAAGATAGTTAGGAAGATACTCAGTTTTTTATATTATTACTTATTATATCTTACAGCTGTTGTATATAGAGAGAATGATCGGTATGCAATATCACCGACAAAGAATAATATTGAAAACGTGGATACTGTTACATAAAATCAGAGTAAGGGCCCTGCTCCACATCAGCGTAAAACGCGACCGAAACCGAAGGCAGAAACCGAAAATCCGGGTACTTTCCATAAGAACACTATGTAAGCCATTTTACGTTTCTGCTTTATTTTTCTGCTTTACGCCAATGTGGAGCAGGGCCCTAAGAGAGCAATAGCGAAAAAGTTAACTCAAATAGCTCCGAAAAAAAAGCACTCTGGTGTAAATTCTGTTTCATAACAGCCAGAGATTGAACCTCTGAAAGCCATTATATTTAAATTACGAAATTCTTGATCCTTAGCAGAAAGTGATTTGAAACAGAAAGCGAAAACCGTACCAGAAATTAAGTTCCAGGGTTGCCACCGTGCGCAACACAATTCGAAATTAAATCAAGCGAATAATAGAAAAAAAGAAAGCCGTCTGATTTTACACAACACTTACCGTAATGACTCCCTTGGCTTGCAAATTATTTTTTAATGTTCCAACATTTTTCAGAATTCCAGCTAAAGAAATATAATTTAAAGCAGCTTTCTGGCGATTTACCAAATCGCCTTCTCGATTTTACCTTTCGTTTTTGTTTCCTGGTTCAGTTAATATTGTCCATGTGTAATATTGAAGTGCTGTTTTAGAGCTTTTTTCACTTGTTAGAGATTTAGTTTGGTTGATTTAGTTCCCTAACAATCATGTTTTTGGAGTTTTAATAATTTTTGACATCTATACTTGCTTCCAAGACTATCTCTTAGGTAAAAAGTAGGAAATTTTGCTTCGATCTGGCAGAAAAGTTCAATCACGAAAGGTACTTGAAACTGCAGCTGACATAATAATTCTTCATTAATGAATTTTGCCAATGTTTTCTAGTTTATTTTTTAAACAAACTAAAACTTCATTTTTATTGAGAAGTTTTTCAGAAAATAATTGATATCGTTCATAGCTAATTTTGCGTACCATCATAAAGGCACTAATTTTTGAATAAAAGAATTTCTCAAACCATGTTTACTGACATCCAAATTACCGCTGTTTTCAATAAAAAGGGGAGGGGGGCTGACCTCTCCTTAAAGCACTTACTTAAAACAGGCTCTCTATCCATGTTTTAGAACGATAGCTGAAATTGGCTGTTTCAAATGGGCGAAGGGAGTGGTTAAATTTCAACTTACACACCAAAAAGTTACAGAATCTCGGTACCCCAAACACGGTGACATTATCACTCTTTGGATTTTACTACGTGATTTAGTTCTTAAGCTCAGTGGTGCTTTCTTTTCGTGACTCTGGCGAAAGCATATTTAAAACTTTTCGCACGAAGTTTAAGCATCATGAAAGAACAGATTTTCTCTATCCGCACGGGATAGGAAAGATAAACTATTTTGCCGTTAAGGATTATGACTGCCTCATTTGGCTTTTGTGCTTGTTGGTGCAGTTAATATTTTCTCCCCCATCAAGATGCCATAAATAGCTCAAAATTTTCCTAATACAATGTTATGTTTCTTTTTGCATTCTTGCATAAGTTCAAGGAAAAATGTTGCTCAAGAAATACTCAAGGAGTAAAGTAAATAGAATAATGAAAATATGTTCTTCCAAAGGGAAGTGAGAAAACGTATGATGCTAGATCGTAAGGGAAACAGTGTAATGCAAAAGCAAAGAATAAAATAAAAAAATAGTTAGTTTTTAGAAACCCTTGAAATTCGCGACAGAATTTTAAATTTTTTCATATCAAAAAATAGTGCTGAATTTCCAATGAATTCGACCAAGCAAATCAAGGCTGTGTGATTTTTTAAGAAGTAATCTAATAAAATTAAGAATGATCACGTGACTCGTATTTACCACTCAGAAAGGCGACAGATTAAATGTCGTGAACCTGGCGAAGTGATATTAATAAGCAATCCTGAATCTCCAAAAACGCACACATAAAATTTGCCTACTATTTCTGCACATTTCACACCTCCAGGGTCCCCCGTACCTACCACAACTTCGTGGTTTAACCGGGATAGGGCCCCGAAGAGCGCTCTGTTCTTAATTTTGAACTAGAACCTAGAGTCGAGCAAACCCTAGGCCCAGCACCCCCAGAGGTATCGTTTCACTTGGAGGACTTTGTGACCACGACATTTTTAACGCCTCCCAGCCACCATTAATCAAGACGGTGGATCTTTGATCGGCTGGTGTCCTTCCGGACACGAGTCCGATGCCTTACCGATCGGGCCACCACGGCCCACTATTTCTGCACAGAAAAATAATTAGAACATTTTGAAACAACTTCTTGAGGGCCCCCTACACGCTCCGGAAAACCCGAAGGGGTTCCTCGTGGAAATCCTCCATGTGGGTACGGTGAATTCTGTTGAAATATTCCTATTGATCTCCGAGCCCCTCTCTATTGCGGTTTTCCTTAAGGAATTCCTGTGAGATTTTCCTCAAGGCCGATCGTATTGTGTGGGTGGGTAGGAGGTTTTCCTAAAGAGAACTAGCCTTCGTATATTCCCGTAGCTTCTTGGGACTTGATAGAGTCCTCAAGGTCATTTTTCAGGTTTTCCGGAGAGGGTGGAGACCCTCCGATTTTGAGGTTTTCCTCGAGGAATCCCTTTAAGGTTTTTCTCAAGGAAAGCCCTCGGATTTTCCGGAGCATGTGGGCGGCCCTTCATAGCATAAAAATAACAAAATGCTGCTGTAATCATTATCAAACAACTAAACTTATATTATTTACCTTTCATAACTAGCGTTTCGTCGAGTGCAACAACATTCAATTTGGCGACCGAAAATTCCAGCCAAGGCACTGCTATGGCGCCCTCTCAAAATCCATCGTCTGTCAGGAATCCGTGTTTGCTCATGAAATTCGGTTCTGCATCCAACGGACTGAACAGCAGTTCCCTGCGAAGGATTCCGTTATTTTCTGGACCATCCGTCATCCCTGACGCTTACGAGGAGGAGGAAAAACGTTCTTAAAGTCAGATCCATCATGGGAAAGTAGTGGAGTTATTGATCACAAATTTTCTCTCAAGACTGGCGATGCTTCAGAGCAAGCATAGTTTCATGCGCCATCAGAAATGAAGAGAGGTTTGGCCGAGAATAAACTTTCGTGAAACTCGGTTCTTCATAAATTAGTTATTAAATTAGTTTCCTCATTTGTGGTTGTGTCTTATTTGTGATATGAATGCTCGAATAGTATACAGGTTAAAAAAAATTCAATGGACCAGTGGTGTAACAAGAGGAAAGATGGGCTAGAGGATTATAACCCCTCCCATGTAAAAATACGAAAGGTACAACAGTATATAATGCTAATATAAAATTTATTTCCAAGAAAATACAATTTTAAAACGTATCTACAAAATAAACTGTTATTTTTACAATATAATGCTGGAAGCTGAGGTTTAAGTTTAAAACTGTAAAATACACAGTAATAAACTGCAAAACTAGCCACTACAGTTTATTACTGCAAAACTAGCAATAAGATAGTTTAATACTGTAAAATCAGCAATTTTACAGTTTATTACCATAAAATTAGCTGTATTACACTGTAAAAACAACAGTATAATACTGGCAGCAGAGGCTCCAGTTTAAAACTGGAAAAGTTTTAAACTGGTTTATTAATGTACTAGCGGTACCCGCACGGCTTTGCCCGTGGTATAAAATTAAAAGTTCATTTGTAAAATAATTAATATAGCAGAAAAAATACTCTATTTTAGTTATAATTCAACTACAATTCCTTCAAAGTATGATATAAAAATTTGGTATGGGCCCTACACTACTTCCTTTTACGTGTACATTTCTTAGTAGATGCCTTAAGTGCTAAAATAGTGCTTGGAGGGAGTAAGATAACAATTCAAACATTTATATCCCTAGTTTGCCACGAAACAATGCAAAAAAATGTTTTACAATGATTAATCTCCAAAATATCGCCGATTTTAACATCATTCAGTGAATTTTTCGCAAAATATCACCAATAGCGCCAAATTGAACCCCCCCCCCCAAAAAAAAAAGTTTTTAAAAAAATCGCAAATTTGTCGCCAAATTGGCAAAATATCGCTAATAGCGCCAAATTGAGTCCAAATAAAAAAAAAAATTCGCCAACTTGGCGATATGTCGCCAAATTGGCGACAAATACTTCGCGACCAAAGGCTTGGCGATATATCGCCAAGTGGTCGCGCCAATTCATCTGCATTGAAATTAACACTGATTAACTCCAAAAAAGGGGTAAAGCATCCCCTTGTGACATTCAAATGAAACCCCAACTGGAGATGCACAAAAATAAGCCAAAAGAGAAAATAAGAACAATTTTGTTGCTCACAGAAACCAACAGAAATCTTACCAAAATTTGAAAGAAGAAGAAAGTTTCCTTTCCCAGCTTTAAAAACAAAACAATACATTTTCCGAAATGAAACACTTTAAAAAGAACGTTGCAATGTCACAATTTATACGATATTTGGTTAATCTTTGTGCTTTGGGTACCCCTTTCTCGCTAAATGGGCGATAGACGCTCCTACTACTGTTTCTAAACGTTGCCAAAATCAATATTGCTGAAATGCGAAATCTATAAAAATGGAAAAAAAATCCGCCAAATCTTTTAATTAAGTCATTAGTATATTGGAAACAGGGTGGCCAGAAAAATACTACGCTCCTTATTTGGGCCGAAAAAATACTACCGTAGTATCAAAAATACTACTTCTGGCAACCCTGGAAAAAGAACGAAACAAAAATAAGTATGAACACGTAACCATAGTAACAGCATGAAAAGTTGATTTCCGTTGATAAAATAATTCATTTCATTAACCATTTTAGAATCGTTTGGCTTGCTTTACTGAAGGTAAGCCTTGAATTCCGGGATTCTAAAAACAATTGTTACAGCTCTCCTGATGATCGTAGAAACTTCGAAAAAACTTCATTTTGTGCAGAAAATTTCAAGCTTTCGAATGACATAAGACTTGAAAATGTGTATAAAATATTTCTTCCCTATTTTATCGAATTTCCGCTAAGAATTCGAATAGAAAAAGAACGAAATGGAATTTTCGAAAAATCGCTTCGAGGTGCAAAACTACATGCTACAAACTAATTTTGTACCAAGTGGCATGAAAATCGACCGAACGGTTTTGGCGCTACGCGCGTAACAGACAGACAGAAGGAAAGACAGAGAGACAAACTTTCAGCTTTATTATTAGTAGAGAAAACTAGCAAGTTTACAGTTTATTACTGAAAAATTACTATACAATTAGCTGTATTGTACTGTAAAAACAGCATTTTTTGCAGTATACCATTTTAACAATACTAATATATTTATCATTTATATCTATCTATATTTGTTTATACATCTATCTATGTCTATTTTTATGCATTTATTAGTATCTATTTGTATTTACCGATTTTTATCCGTCTAAGCATTTCTACCATATACAAATAGCCATTATAGTAACTACCTACTATATCTGTATCTGTATATCTATCCCTTTATCTCAATTTATATCTATCGAGTAATCAATTTCTCTATCTATAGATTTATACCTTTCATTCATATTTAATTATTTGTCTATCTATATATCTGTCCACCTATTGATATCTATTTTGGTATATCTGTCTAATTATCTCTATTTCTATAGATTTATATTCTCATTTACATCTTTATTTATCAATGTATCTATCCATCTACCTATGTATGTCTAAATATATCTGCTTATTTATCTAATGTTATTTATCCACCCCTCTGGCTTTTTATCTATCTAATATACACTTATTATATTATATCTGTATTTTAATCTATCTCTCCACCACTATTACTTACTCTATTAATATCTATCTTTTTATATCTATCTGTCTATCTATCCGAAGGGTGTAAAAATAAATGAAAACCGCTTCCATAAAGTTTTAACTGCTACCCCACTGGTATGTATTGTTTAGAATGGTAATTGGCATAGGTTAAAAATTTTAATAGTTAAACTAGCATGGTTTTGGGTTTCTCTTTATTTTCTCTATTAAGGCAGGAATTCAAGTGAAACACCATTGCAATCGCTTCGAGGCGATCGCAATTGACCAAAATTGCAATCGCTACTGGAAGTCGAATTACATTAGAATCGCATCTCGTAGCGACTGTAACGCTTCACTTGAATCCAAATTTGATAATTTGCGATTGCAATGGTGAGTTACGATCTTCCGTGTTTCACTTGAATTCCCGCCTTAGTGTTCCAATTGTGTAAAAAATACTAAGAGCGCATAAAAACTGTCGACTAACCGAAACTGGTGCTCGGGTGATAATCACCCTAGCCAGGAAAGTGCTGTCGGGATCTGAGTGGGAAAGTAGAGAGGGTTTTTTGATAGGGGAACACTGCGCACTCCATAACTCTTCTTGCATCTATTTGGCTTCACTTAATAAAATCGTTGTCAATTTTGGAATCATAGTAGTGTAAGTCATTTCAAGTTATTCTAAAGCTAGGTTCAAGTAACCTTTCAAAAAATTTGATGCATGAAAACTAAATAAGAAAACAAAATACAAATTGTTCTCTTGAATTTAAACTTCTAGCAGCTCCATTTTCTTTTCTATGTGTGGATTGTCTCCGTTTTCATTTTAATTACGATATATTAAAGTTTAATCGAATAACCAGCTGAAACAAATAATATTTCTCGGAACCGGCAGTATTCGTTTAAGCGGGGCCGACAGTATATAAAAAAGGATGTATGTTTGTTTGTATGTTTGTTCTTTATACAAATCCAGTTTTCATTTTTCAAACTTGGCACCGAGGTTCCTTGATGCACTAGAATTCCCATAGGCAGGGTTCAGAAATTTTTTAAAAATCCAAAAAGCTTAAAATTCAAATTTTCGTCTCAAAATGGCCATTTTCTTTCAATTTTTAACCGACTTTAACAAAGGAGGAGGTTATACAATTCGCCGGGGACTTTTTTTTTTTTTTGTTTTGCATGTCCAAAGATTACTCGAAGACGGATGGACAGATTTCAAAAATTCCTTTTTTGCTTCAAAGAGTTTCGCTTCCAATTGGTCCCATCCTCTTGTGGCCCGGGTTTGATAACGGGAACCTGCAGAAATCGATCGAAATAAAAATCGGGATCACAGTAATCGCAATAATGACATTTTTGAATGCAAGGCTTCTCTGGATTACACAATGAAATTCATTTCTATGGTCTTTTTGAAATTTTTCAGTATCTACTTATATTAAAAACTCAGTATATTTCTATCTACGGCCTGCTTTTTTCTCCTGAACGCCAATAAACTGAAAGTCGAACCAGGTACCGATAGCTTCGTAATTTTTCAGGCTTCATTAGTTTTAATTTACATAAGGTTTGATAAAGAGATTCTGAAGAAATTGTGAAAAAACCTTCAGATTTTTGCTCAAATTTAAGCGATTTTCCTAAATGATTAAATATGAAATCCATTGTTATAAAACGTGGTTCATATGAAACAGTTATAATAATAATAATAATGAGAATTTTGAATAAAGGCTTAACTGAATCAAACATGAAACTTTTTAGTGGGCGGCCACGTATGTAGCATTTTTATAGTGAGCAACTTGTAATTTTTTGAAATATAAATTAGTTGAAAAAAGCCATCTTCTTATATTAAAAACTAAATATCTATCTTTATTTCTATCTATGTCCTGCTTCTTTCCCCTAAACGCCAATGAACGGAAAGTCAGACTAGGTACTTTTAAGGCCCCTATATAGACGAGCCGGCGCATCAAGATTGAGTTTGACCACTTTGGATTCAGCGCGTGTTTGTGTGCTTGAGTGGTTGTCTTTCCTGGCAAGGTATCACTTTTTGGTAATTTTTCTCTGTGAGCAATTATTCGCGGCACGTGGATTTGGTAAAGCTGAGCAACGCGCCAAAACTTTTTTTGGTAACCCTAGCTCCGCAACAAAGAAAACTTGAAAGTAAAAGCAAGGCTTCAATAGATCGCGTTTCATACGGGCTGTTTCATTTGATCAAAATTCTTGGGATAAAAACGGTGGTCATTGTCCAGAGACATCTATCGAATTTTATGGTAACTAACATTATATACAAATCAGATAAATAAAAGACAAAATTAAAAGTAAACTTGTTAGCGACAATTTTACAATTTGGCATTCAGATCTGTTTTAGTATATTTTAACGTTATTTAATAGCTTGTTTTATTTGTTGGTTTATTCTGCACTTTAACGGCTTATTTTAATTGGTTAGCGAATTATTTTTCATTTTAATTGATTATATTTATTAATTAACCATGAAACGACACTGGCACCGCAGAACGATAAATGGCGAATCTATTCGCTAAGCGAGCCAATACTACCAACGGGTTGCCATAGAACTTTTTAAAATTCAGTCCACAGTTCGCCATGATACAGTTGGTCGTATAAAACGTTCTTTATCTTTACCTGAACAGTTGGTCGTATAAACCGTTCTTTATCTTTACCTGAAAAGGTAATTTATTTGCCCTAAAAATCAGTACCAATAAGGCCTTCAGCATCAATTCACTGTGTACTCCACTTCAGTTAACTATATCAATATTTTTTAACTCTTAAAGATAGGATAAACATCGCTTTTTACAGCAGAAACAATATGCTAATAAATGTAAACAAACATTTGGGTGGTCCTTGCTCAGCGCTCTCTAGCGGGCAAATCTTCCCTATTGATGTTTTGAGTAATGATACAGCCTGTATAAAACGCTATCTAGTGAAGCCTTAGTAAAAGTTTATAAGTTGGATCCAAAGCGGTGAAACGTAATCTTGATGAGTCGGCCCGTCTACCAGGTGTGTAAGTATGAAACCGGAATTTTCTACAGAAAAAACACGTTTAATGTAATGATATGATACAAAGTATCTTATTCAAAGTATTGACCGTCGCTATCTATACATTTTTGCCATCTTTCTGGCAATTGGTGGATTCCGCGCCAGAAGAACTGTTGATCTTTTGAGGCAAACCAGTCATTGAGCCATTTTCGTACAGCTTCGTAAGAAGTCAAGCGCTGCTCAGCAAGTGCGTGTCCCATCGATGCAAACAAGGAATAATCGGATGGGGCAAGGTCCGGTGAGTAAGCCGCATGCAAAAGAATCTACTAACGGAACGACTATCGTTTCCTGGACCGGTTTCCTTTGTGTGCTGGTGCGTTGTCATGCAGCAAAATCACCTTGTGTTGTCTTTGTTGGTATTCTGGTTGTTTCGCACTCAAAGCTCGATTCAAATTTGTCATTTGTTGTCGGTAGCGTTCAGTATTGACAGTTTCCCCAGGTTTCAGCAGCTCGTAGTAGATTACGCCCTTCTGGGCCAAACAGATACACAGCATTGTCTTTCGTCCGTAGCGGTTTGGTCTTGCCGTCGATGTTGATGGTTCACCCGGAGTAACCCATGACTTTTTGCGCTTAGGATTTTCGAAATATATCCACTTTTCAACACCAGTCACAATTCTATGGAGAAATGACTTTCTTTTGAACCTGGCGAGCAACATTTCGCATGCTGTCTTGCGGTTTTCCCGCTGTCTTTCGTTGAGTTCATGTGGAACCCATTTCCCCACCTTTTGTATCTTTCCCATGGCTTTCAACCGGAGGGAGATGGCTTCTCGGGTCACATTTAACTGATCCGCCATCGCCAGTTGTTGCTGTGTTAGAACATGGCTACCTGCGATCCTTAAACGGCAAGCCAGACGCACCGGAGTACAAAGGAAATCTCGTACAAGACGAAGTTACCGTTGTCGCCGCTTATGGCGCTGATCTCCTAGGGTTGGTTCGAGCGTTTTTCTGTGTTAACAATCTAGATTTCGCTTGGCTTTTCAGTGAAAACCGCGTTATTTCTTTCAAGTGATTTTTCTGTTCATGCATTATTCATCTAAACACATCCCACGATACTCGATTGCACATTAATTTCATGTGTTCTTTTTTTTTTTGTGAATGTCGTTTTAGAGTGTCTATTGCAAAGTATTGACGAAAATAATTTTCATTCTTTTCGCAGGCACTTTTTTTTTTGTATTTTAGTTTGCAATTTAATTCACAACTGGTACTTGCGCTATAAGAACGCTGGTGTGCTCATTGTCTTCACTTAAAAATAATCTGAATCTCTGAAAAGTTGAAAATTCATTCATATATTCATTATATTATTTTATTTTATTAAACTTTTTTTTTTAATTTTTTCTTTATTTATTTTTTGAGATTCGTTAATTTTCTGTCAAATGCAAAATTTTAATCGGAAAGCAATTTGAATTGATTGGGGGGGGGGGGGGGAATGAATTATTTGGCTGAGCTGCACATGCTAAGATCTCAATATCTGTCCTTCTTCTTTCTTTTATTTTTTCTTCGTTCTCGGGCTATTTTCGTGGCACAAGGTTTTTCATTGGTTATTGCTTTCATTTTTATATTGCATGATTATTTGAATATATTTCACCCTAAAAAAAATAAATAAATAAAAAAAATAAAATAAATTTTCTTAAACATATGAGGAATTAAAATACAAAAGCGCCGAAGAAAACGTAAAAGTTCAATTAAAATGCAGTTAGATGCAGGCCCGTCCTTCCGAATTGGGGACAGGGGGTCTATTAAAACACAGTTTTGTATTTTAAGTGACCCCGCCTCCCACGAATTGGGGGGCGGAATTCCGAATTGGGGAGGGGGTCAGGGGTCTTAATACACCCCGTGGGGGATGATTGGTAGTTGGTCAATTACCCTCCCCAATTCGAAGTCCCCCCCTCGGGGGAGGGCAATTAAATTGGGGGACGTACGTGGTCGTTCTGTAAAATACAGTCCCCCAGGGGGGACTGTATTTTAATTGACCCCCTCCCCCAATTTGGAATTCCCCCCGTTCGGGGGGGGTCAATTAAGATACTGATGGGGGACATCGTGGTCTCGTAATACGGTGGTTCGTTCTGTAAAATACAGTCCCCCCAGGGGGATGTATTTAATTGACCCCCTCTGAACCCTCTCCCCCAATTCAGAATTCCCTCCCATTCGGGGAGGGGGGTCAATTAAAATACAGTTTTGTATTTTAATTGACCCCCCTCCCCGAATTGGGGGGGGGGGATTCCGAATTGGGGGAGAGGTCAATTAAAATGCAGTTCCCCCTGGCAGGGGGAATGTATTCGTGGTACCACGTTCGAACCAAGAATACAGTCCCCCCGTGGTTCGTTCTGTAAAATTGTCCGCCCCAGAGGGGACTGTATTTTAATTGAAACCCTTCCCCAATTCGGAACTCCCCCCCCCGTTCGGGGGGTCAATTAAAATACTGGGAGGGCGTCTGTAATTCGAGGGGGACTGTATTTTAATTGACCCCCCTCTGACCCCCCTTCCCCAATTCGGGGAGGGTCAATTAAATACAAATGTTTTAATTGACCCCCTTGACCCCTCCCCAATCGGAATCCCCCATTGGGGGAGGGGGTCAATTAAAATACAAAACTGTATTTTAATTGACCCCCTCTGACCCCCCTCTCCCAATTCGGAATTTCCCACCATTCTGGGGAGGGGGGTAAAACTATTTTAATTGACCCCCTCTGACCCCCTCCCCCAATTCCGAATTCCCCCCATTCGGGGAGGGGGTCAATTAAAATACAAAACTGTATTTTAATTGACCCCCTCTGACCCCCTCCCAATTCGGAATTCCCCCCATTCGGGGAGGGGGTTAAAACATTATTAATTGACCCCCTCCCCCAATTCGAATTCCCCCATTCGGGGAGGGGGTTAATTAAAATACAAAACTGTATTTTAATTGACCCCTCTCTGACCCCCCTCCCCCAATTCCGAATTCCCCCCATTCGGTGGAGGGGGGTCAATTAAAATACAAAACTGTATTTTAATTGACCCCCTCTGACCTCCCCAATTCGGAATCCCCCCATTCGGGGGAGGGGAGTCAATTAAAATACAAAACTGTATTTTAATTGACCCCCTCTGACCCCCTCCCCTAATTCGGAATTCCCCCATCCGGGGAGGGGGTCAATTAAAATACAAAACTGATTTTAATTGACCCCCTACCCCCAATTCGGAAGGACGGGCGTGCATCTAACTGCATTTTAATTGAACTTTTACGTTTTCTTCGGCGCTTCTATAAATGTAATTTTAGAAGAATCAGCTTTCCTTTTTGCAACTCTGGTTAAAACGGAAGTGAGGAAAATGTAATCCTTTAAATAAATGATTGTCTCTCGAATATATAAAGCTATCTTCTAAATCAGATGTAAACGTAATGTTTCACGTAAATGTAGTTTCGAAGACTGCATGTGTTATGACTTTTAAACAATCTTTAAATTGTTTCATGTGCATTATAAATGTTTTAAACTGTGAACACATAACAACACTTTGTATTTTGATGTTTTTTTTTTTTTTTTTTTTCATCAAGACTGAAACAGTTTTACTCCTAGAAATCAAGTCTTTACACGCATGTTATTACTATAGCCGTCCCTTTAAAAAGTCTCACCGAACCCTAGGAGATCAGCGCCAAATGACTAAAGTGGCAGAAATTGTAAGTTCTGCTTGTACGCTCTTTTTTGCCCGTCTGGCTAGCCGTTTATGGATCGCAGGTAGCCATGGCTGGATCAGCCGGGCCGTAGGACGGAAGGCTGTCCAGCAGTGGGTTTCCAACCGTAGGGATCCTTTCAAAGAATCTTTTGGTCAGATTTTTGGAATAGTCGTGGAGGGTAGGAATGCCTAACTCCTGTATGAGTTTATCTGTACGGATATAAAACTCAGGATTACAGGCATCCCGGACCATAACTCGCTGAAGGTTTTCGACACGGGAAAAGTTCGATAATGCGGAGGTAGCCCAAATGGGCGCTCCGTAGCTAATTATGGGCCTAAGGCAGGTTTTATAGATCAAAAGTTCATTGTCAGTGGAGAGGATACTGCGACGGTGAATAAGAGGGGCAGGGAGGCTTTAGAGATAATATATTTTTTCCTGATATTTTCAATATGGGGTCTCCAAGTCAGATTTCTGTCAAAAAGGATGCCTAAGTAAGGTGCAGTATAGGCCCAGTTGATGGGCTTGATGTCTAGATAAAGTTTAAGGGGCAGGGGATATCAGTGAAGAAGGAGACTGCAATGCTTTTAGAGGCATTAACTTCAATCTTCCAAGTACGCAACCAGACGTCTAGTTTATTGAGGTGTTGTTGTATTGCTGCAGAGGCTTGTTTTTGATCCCTAGCAGAGGCCAGGATGCAAGTATCGTCAGCATAAATGGCAAGTTGAGTGTTGTTAGTGTGTGGAATATCGTTCGTGTATAAAGTGTATAGAGTTCGTGTATAGAGTGTAGGCCCTAAAATAGACCCTTGAGGCACCCCCAGCGCTTATATGCCTGGGGGCCGAGGTTATATTGTTTACACGAACGACAAAGTGCCTATCAGTAAGATAGGATTTGATAATGTTAATGAATGCATGGGGAATCTCAAGGTGTATAAGTTTGTAGAGGAGTGCTGGAATCCAGACCCTGTCAAATGCTTTAGCTACATCAAGGAATAAAGCTGCACTTTTATTACCCTTGCTCCTTTCGTGCCTTATACTATTTTCTACGACACGGAGTAGCTGATGAGTGGTGCTATGTTTCTTGCGGAAGCCAAATTGTTCGGAAGGGATGAGTCCATTAGAATTTAAATATTCAATAAGTTTATTGTGAACACAGGCTTCCGCTAATTTTGAAAAGGTGGGGAGAAGGCTTTTTGGCCGATAGCTAGCCGGCTCTGTTTTTGATTTGCCCGGTTTATGAACCGTAGTAATTATGGCAGTTTTCCAGGAACAAGGGAAAATACCTAATTTAATGATGGAGTTAATAAGCTGGGTGAGATAAAAAATAGTTCTGAGGGGGAGGTTTTTAATTCAGGTATTGGAGATTCCATCAATCCCCGGACTCTTTTTCTTTTTGCAGCGTTTGATGTAGTCGCAGACATCCGAGGGAAAAATATGAATGGTGTTGTCTGCGTGAGTACCTGAAAAGTAATTTTGTAGTGAATGAGTCACAAGTGTTTCGGTCTCGTAATGACTGATGTTGTTAACTGTGAACTGCGTCTCAAAATGTTCAACAAAGCACTCGGCTTTCTGTTCATTTGGGAGCGCAGGCCCTGACCGGCCTTTAAGGGGCGGAATTTGTTGAAATCCCCTCCTATGCCGCTTGACGGCCTTCCAGATGGAGGTATATTCAGAGTTACATGCAAAGTGAAACACTTGTAATGCATCGACATGTAATAATTTAGTTTAGCCTTTAGCATTATAATAATAGTGTTAAATATATTACTTTTATATTTGTAAAAAACGTGAATTTTATCTTTTATTCAGAGTTACATACATACCCGCATGTAAAACTTATAAAAGCGTATTAGAAACTGATAAGCGGCCAGTTAAAGGGAAACTAAATTTAGCAGCCCAGTTGAGAGTAAGGAAGTTTTTCGCTCATTTCATATGATAATTTTCTTCTGAAATTCGTTTATTAGTTTTATGATTACAGTGTTTTTAAAAAGAAAAAAATGGCTGAAACTACCATAAATAAACTATTAGAGATAATAAGGATTTCTATTATCAAAATTGCTCGGAAAAAGTTGGCCCCTAAGCTAATGAATGCTTCCATATCCACCTCGAAAGCAAAAGTTCTCCTCTCCATGTAAGTAGTGCAAACGCGGATCTGCAAATGTTTCAAGAGCGGGGCAATTGATTCCATTACGTATCCTTTACTTCACATCTTGGTCTACAAATGTTGACCTCATTGTGTTTTGAACTTCAATTGCGAAACGCATATCGTGGAGAGCCTTAAACCTCTCTTCTGCTAGCATCAAAGATAGTCTGAAAATGCTTTTTTCGAACTTCAATGTTGAAAATTTACCAGTGGTGAGTCGCTCAAGGGACCTTCCTTGTATCCGTCCCTGGTGCAGTATCTGAGGTAGAACAATAGTATACTTTCAATAAAAAAAATCAAAAACTGGTAAAGCTTTACATCTAAAAACTTATCAATAGTTTGAAAAACAGTAGACATAACTGCGCTTTTCGTGCACTGAGTGAATGTAGCAAAATTATTATTTGAATAACTAGGTTACAAAACATGTACGTCGTACTGTCGCTAGAAAGGATGTTTTACACCATGTTACAAATGCTGTTTGGACACCTCAATTTTTAAACTGCAGTTGTTCTCCATTGTCATGGAACATAAAATGAATGATTATCGAGCATAAACATAATAGCACAATAATTAACTTTATCCATGAAAAAAATCCCTATAAAATTTTTGAAAGGGATTTTTTAATGAGCAAATCGCTACACAATATTGCATTAGTCAAACAAAAGGAAGCAGTTCCACTCTATTGTATCAAAACACACGGCCACACCGTGGAACCGCGAGTGGAATGAATTCGTTTCTGCTCTTGGCAAGGTGCCAAAATTCGAACCCAGAAAACTGGATGATTAGTTTAATTTTAATAAGGAGGAAAGTTTCGCGTTGTGCAGGCAGTGATGGTGAGAGAGAGATCTGTGGAACATGCGTTCTTATTTGAAGTGGGTGGCTTAAGAGCTGAGGACAGAAGTTATTTTCAGGCGGTTAATGATTCAATTTGCTATGAGAAATATTTTGCCATGTTTAATTTTCGCGCTTTTTTTTTTATTCTGGCGATTTCCTTCTGAAAAGAACTTTGTTCGAGAAAGGTTTTGTTAGAAGATGAAAATTGAATTTTGCAACAAATAAATTTATTGCCTATTATCATTTTTAAGAATAAAAGTAAATAACCAGTTTTGAAAAGCTCGTTTATTTTAAATTAGTCAGTAGCTTATAAAATTTTAAGTTATTGTATTATAAAGGACCACTAGATTTGATTTTGAATAACTAATATTTAAATGATTTTTTTCTCTAAGACATTGATAAGCCCTTCATTTCATTTTCGAAGTTTGTTAAGCTACTCAAAAGAATAAAACTTTTTCGTTCGATAATTGTTCAACTTTTTTAATGTCGAATTTGTAGTTAATTATAAACATTAACATACAACCAGAAATATGTTTTTTGCATAAAGCAATGGTAAAAGTTCAAGTTGAGTAGTTATGAAGAATTATATTTTCCGAAATGAGATGATTGGAAATTTCTCATGAAAATTAGACTTTATAAAGATAGTGCATTTTACAGCAAAGCTTGTAAATTGCACTGAAATGTTGTTTCAATTTTTATGAATAAACTAGTGGATATGTGCGACGTCCGCGGGCTAAAATACAATATGCAAAATCCAAGAAGGTATTTTTTTTTTTTTTTTTGTAACAATGAAATAGGTGAGCCTTAAATTGACAATTCATTGTTAATCGTAATCTTTTTTTGGAAAATACTCATATTTAGAACGCAGTATAGTGATTCGGCCGAGGCCTGGTGAGTACCTAGGGCGGAGCCCTCTACCTCACCGGTCGATCGTGATTGGAAGATTTCCCTCGAAGGGGACTAGCTTTCAATTGGACGGCAAGCTAAGCCGTTGTTGGTGTCCTTGGAATGCTTAAAATTTAAGAAATTAAAAAGGGGTAAGTGGGGAGTAAGGGAATTTCATAACACTTTTAGAAAAAAGGAAATAGATTAGTCCAGGTCAAAAAAAGATCTGGACAAGGGCAGTTAATTTTTCAATTTTACTTGGGGCATTTAAATTGTGGGGAGGACAGTTTTAAATTTATGTGTCAGTTGTTTAATGTTAAGGATATTATTAAGCTCTTTAAATAGTGCAATTAAGTCTGGGATATTGAGCCCCTCTATAAGAGGGGTAGGGTCATTTTCAGTATTTACAGGGATGCTTGAGGGGGGGGGGCATTGATAATTGCGGCTGCATAACTTTTGGCTGGCTGCGAACGGTTACTCTTAAAGAGCGGCCGCTCGAGCTGTATCTTAGGTTTGGGGTACGCCCGGCAACCTCTAAAGTAGGATGCGTGGTTCTCCCCCACAGTTTGCACAGCAAACTTCTTCCTTAGTTTCTCTATTGGGGCAGCTGTCTTTAGCGTGTTTCCCTCCGCACACTACACAGCGAGCCATGCGGTTACAATTAACTGCCAGGTGGTTGAATCCCTGGCAGGCGTAGCATTGCACTACGACTTTTCTATTTCTGTAGTTTACTACAGTTACGGCAGTGAACAAGATAGATTTTATCTGAACAATTTTAGTGGATTGTTCACTGGCCAAGAGCTGGATTTGGAAAAGTGGAAGGTTTTATCCCTTCTAGTCATACGATTAATTTTGTGGACTTTGAAATTTAGTGCGCGAAGTTCTTTCACAGGGTCTTCGGTATTGGTGTTTAGAGGGGAGCCCTCTAATGACGAATTTTAGGAGTTTGGGGCCTCTGGCCCTTTTGGAATAAAATTCTATGTTATTTGTTTTCAGATAGGTTAAAAGTTGGTTGCGCTCTATGGGATCATCCACGGTAATTGAGCATTCATTATGTTTATTGTAATACGTTACGAATTTTAATGTTGTTGCAAATTTGCCCAAGGGCTTTTACAAATTTAAAATTGTCAGGGGGGCATTAATTACCAATGGGGTACTCATATTTTAATGAGTTAACTTTATCAATTTGTATGCGTGAAAGCTTATCTCTGTTAGTTTGAAATATGTCTAATTTTTAATAAATAATACTGTACTGCACATTAATAGGTCTTGGTTAGCAAAATGTTATGGCTGCCGCAGCAAGCGGCAAATCTAGTCTCTAGATTGCCCAGTCTATTTATATGCATTTAATTTGTCTACCTCTGTTCCTACCTATTTCCATACTCATCTAGCTTACCATACTATTTCTCAGAATACATTTATCAGTTAATTTCAAAAAAAAAAATTCTATATCAAAGGTAGATTGGGGGAAGACGTCGTAGTAAGACGCCGTTTAAAGTTTTGTTTCTTCATGTATTGGATTCAGTCGCAACTTTTTCAGATTTTTAAAAAAAATACTTCCCATTGATAAATAGCCATAAAAACTATTTAAGTGAAATAAGTGAAAAGAACCACCTTGTGACCAAAATTCAATTTTGGTAAATGTGCTTAACATGGTAGCATACGAATAGTGTAAAAATAAAGAAAGTTGAAACATGTAGCTATTAGAATATTTTTGCATATTTTTGATGAAAAAATTCTTTGCCTCGTCAACGAGATATGTCTTAGTCAGACAATATATTAAAAAAAAAAGTGGCAAGTTTGAAGATGTAGTGAAAAATTGATAGGGGCGTAATTTCACCATCTGCATTGCATCTATATCTACAAATCGTGAGTAAGATATCTGCCATTATTCACTGAAACTCGCTAAATTTGGCGACTTTGGGGTTACAATGATGAATACTTTCTGCTTCCAGAAACACTTTTTACAATGCTCTTTCAATCGCTACTTATTGAAAAAAAAAATGATTATTGCGTGATCGAATGGTTTCCTGGCCTCAAGTGTTTTAAAAACAGCTCCAAAAAGCGCGTTATGAAATTTTCTAAGGGGGCAAATATACTTGCTCAAAATATGTCTGGAGATTTTCAGTGTAACAATAAAAAATAATCATAATATAATTAATGAATTATACTATATCGAAGCGTAATCTTATAATCCCAAAAAATGCTGTTGTAAATTTATACCTAAAAGGTAAGAGTGCAGTTATTTGCCGCCTACCTAGAGCGAAATCAATTGTTTAACTGTTTGTGAGATTTGTGGTAAAATAGTAGATACATGAAAAGCACCGAGTAATGAGTTGGTTGAAACCCTACAACTAAATGAAGCTATTAAAAATATTTTCCATTGAAAACTAGAATGTAAACGTATAATTATGTGATTCACACTTCAAACAACAAATCAACTTTAATTTCTTGCAATAAAGAACAGTTCATTCCAACGTCCGATTACAGTGTCTCGTCCTCCCCCAAACGATTTATAAAAGTCGGAGGCGACCTGCTTCTCCACCAGTGAGATGTTCCAAAATGAAAAAAAAAAGAGCTAATGAGGATGAAATAATCCACTTAATCGATACCGTGGGTTCTGTAATTGCATTTTCGCTTTTGAAAATTATTGGATAGGGAAGCATCATTTGACTCGCGGAATAAAAATCGAAGTTAAATTGCTGCATTCGTATATCCTCGGATTTTTAGGGGCTGAGTGGCAACACCAATGTAAAAAGGGGGAAGCGCTTTTT
>JAXGGA010005049.1:0-81825 GCA_038373865.1 Uloborus plumipes
ATAACTCTACTCTGCCTCGGTAAGTCGACATTTATTTTCCAATGGTTAGTCCGATGTTAATTGCAATGGACGAAAACCTCTCTTTGACATAAATCTACAGAAACCTCTGTAAGTCACACCCACTTGCTATATTAGTTCAATTTGTGCTGCTGATTATCTTTTATGTTGATTATTAGAGACAGGTGGGGTAAAATGGATCAGGTTTTTTAGAAAATTCTTTAAAAAATGTGCACATTATTGACCATTTCGCCGAAACTTCGGTCTGCCCGAAGCATGAAGTTTGCTTCGGTCGTTTCGGCCTATATTAATTTATGTTGTAAACTTTCATTTTACAACTATAACTTCAGTAATATATTGTCTTTAGGCTATATACACTATTAAAAATATACTTAAACATCGAAGAAAATTATATTTAAATAAACTGATTAAGTGTATTCAGCCCTTGGAATCAGAAACTGTTAAATAATTAACAGTATGTTATATTTAACTTGAAAATTCTTATGAAATAAATTAAAAAAAAAATAAATTTAGCTAATAATATTACATGAGCACTTTAGAGCAGGGGTGCCCATCCCCCCCAAGCTCAATGGCGCAAATTCCCCCCCAAATTTTTCACAACCCTCTTGTGGTTTGTTTTTTATTTTTACCCCTCTTTTTTATTAAATTTATTTTTTTAATATTATTTATTTATTTTTTTAAATATTTATTTTTTAAATATTTTTTTTTAATATTTATTTATTTTTTAAATATTATTTATTTATTTTTTTAACATTATTTATTTATTTTTTTAAACTATAACTATTATTTTTTATTTATTATTAATTTTTTAAAAGTGCTAATTATGCGCAGAATAGAATCGCTTTTGTTCTCTTCCAGACATTCCAAGAACACACACAGGAAATAAATAAATAAAAAATTATAATAACGAAATAAAAAGAATAATTTTATTTAAAAAAAATAAATGAATAATTTTTATTTAAAAAAATCAGCAAATAATTTAAATTAAAAAAATTAAATTAATGAATAATTTAAATAAATAAATATATAAATTAGTTTTAAAAATACCCCCCAAAAATTTTGATGGCGCAACTTGCGCCATAATCCCCCCCCTGTGGGCACCCCTGCTTTAGAGTAAAGCTAGTGAAATGTGACTAATCTAATGTTGACGTTGACACTTAGCTATAAAAATGCCAATTTTTAGCATTTACCAAACCAAGATTTTTTTTGAAAGTCATATTTTACTTAATAAAGTTGTAAGCACACAATTTCAGTTTTTCTTAAAATTTATTAATGTTTTGACAAAATTTAATACATTTTCTAGACATTCATGAAAATTATTAATAGTAGTCCAGTGTTATAAAACATCCCGAGAATGAACAAAATTGAAGCTGAAATTGAAGCTGTAAGTTGAAGCTGAAATTTTTACTAATTTTTTATCAAGCAAAATATGAAGACAGTTCCCAGTCCTTGCACATCCGCTTTGAGGAAAGATATTAGGTTTCGATTTCATTTGTCACTTCAAAGAAAAGGCTAATTTTCAATTTAATTCTTTTTGAAATTAACATTTCCAAAACTAATGGTATTAAATATTTTTTTAAATAGAAATACTAAATCATAAGTAAGGAAGAATATCTGTGCTTTACACAAACAAATTCAACTCCAAAATTTTTAAATTAAGAATATTCAGATATCAGTTACACACACAATATTACCATATACCGTCAGCTGGGGTAACATTGGCCCAAATCTAAAGATTTGTAATGGTTTTATCAGCGATATGTCTTTTGACATTGATTATATTAATTTTCAATACATCTTACTGTGTGAACAAACCTTGTATCATTAAATTAAAACCATATTGAGACCTCTCAATCATTTTGCAATATTGTACTGCATTTTTTTAATGTTTGGGCCAAAGTTGCCTTGAATTGGGGAAATTCTGTCCCATACTTTTAAACCAAATAAAACCTGTGATTAAGTATAGGTTGGACTAAAGTTAGACAAGATAAAATTATCACCAGACATATTAGTTTGTTGTTTTGCCTGCTTTTAATTCAAAAACATCCATGAAATGGGGAGAAATAGGAATAAATGAAACAAACTTCATTTTAGAGAAAAATATTGTATTGTATAAAAATACAGGGTGTCCACTAGGTTGTCCCAAAAAAACCGAAAGTCGGAATTTTGTAACGCATACCCTCTTATTTTTTTTCCTTTTACATCAAAACAATTGTAAAAAAAGTTTCATGCAATTTGAACAACGGTAACCCGTGCCGACTTGCGTCCGAAAGTGCGAACTAGCCCTTTTCCACTAGGCCAAATCGAAAAAAACTTTTTTCGGAAATTCAAAACTTCATGTTGATAAAACGCTTCCCATAGATCCCAACATGTCCCAAAAAATCATTTCTGCAAATTAAAAAATATTTAGGTACCCCAAACCAGGCTTAAAATTCATAATTTTCTTCAAAAAATAGCTTTTTTTCTATGTATTTTGTAAACAACGAAAGATAAATTTTAAGAAACTATCAAGATGAAAAATATGAAGCATAAAGTATATAATTAGAGCTAAATATAAGTTTTTCTCTCATTTTATATTTATTTCTCCCGGAAATTACTCAAAATTAAGGTTTTTTCAAGTTTTAAGTTAAATTTTTCCATTTTAAATACTACTACATTTTTTTATATTATTTATCTAAAAATATGTTCTTCAGTGATTTTGGAACTTGATATTTTCTTTAAATGTATCTGTAATTTAAAATAAATAAATTGAAAAAATAATAATAATAATAAAAAAAAACTATGCCAATGATTTATTTACAACATATATTTACTACAATATTACAGTACCATAAACATTACTAAACATACTATCGTTTTTAATGTTTGTTTATTGCAGTCAGTATATATTTCGGTGCTCTTGGACGTAACACAACAAAAATTGTTTTTGCTCCTCATCAACTGTTAGCAAACCATGACAGTCCTGCATCATTTTTACAGCTCTTTCAGCTGTATCATTTACTGGTCTAAACACTGAGATCATCCTTTTTCCTTCAAGGAAATAAGTATTATTCACCCATAGAGAAGGACTCTCATTGAGAAAACTATCATCAATTTTGAGCCTAGTAAGCAAAGGCTATCTTTCAAATAATATGAACTTATCAATTGTTTTCTTTGCAAAATAATAAAATTACAGGTAACAAATGCGCGATATGAGGAAGTAACTAATTAAACAATTAGTTACTTCCTCCCTCCATTCTTTTCGATTCGGCTCAGTACAAAAGTACTAGTTTACACTTTCAAGCATAAGTCGGCATAATTTGTAATTTTTGAAATTACAATAAACCTTTTCGACAATCATATTGGTATTAAACAAACATTTATTCAAATTTTCTAAAGAAATTAGGTTCCCAGTACGAGGCATTAAATTTATATATTTCTCTAAATATTAGATTTTTTCTATTCATTTTTTGCATCATTTGTGAATTTTAAATTGCAGATACACTTAAAGAAAATATGAAGTCCCAAAATCACTGAAGAACAAACTTTCGAAACAGCATTTGCAGATAAATAATAAAAAAAAGGGGAATGTGTGGCAAAGTGAAATAGCAGGGCAAAGTGAAATGGTGAAATATTTTCCCAGCTTGCAGTGTAACCTATCTAGCAATATTTTCACTAAGTTCCAGACAGATAGTTAATTCCTGTCAAAAAATAAATAGCTCCAAAGATCAACGAAAAAATTATTCAAGCCATTTTAAAAATTTGATAGGGTGAAGTGGGGTAATTGTGTACCTGTTTTGACGAAATTCAACTTCTTCAGTCTCTGGTGGGGAGGGGGTTATTCAGTTTTATTTTTTTTATATCATCTTTTAGCGGCGTTTCTCTAGATTACAAAGCACCCAAAGAATTAAAAAAAACTATTTTTTTTTCATGGTTGTATTGCTATGTTTTTAAAACCACCTCCGAAGTACACATTTGCCCCACAAGTTGGGGCAAATGTGTACGTCGCATGAAAATCCTATACAATTCAGTTGTTTCGCTGTTGGGCCAAATAAGTACAAAAGAGCAGTTAAGGACAAAAAATTCTGTATATGATTTTTTTATTTCTGAATATTCCAGTGGAAGCTATGCACTTTTTTTGTTGCCCACCTTCTGTCCTCTCTTAATTGGCACAGTTTACAAAGGTGAAAACAAAGTACAAAGCATAGGAGTAAAAGGTAAAAAACGTCTTTAATAGAAAAATTGAAAAGAACATGCCAAAATTTGTGTCTTGGAAGGTAAAAAAAAAGGAATTATAGTGGCAAGTTCTGGCCAAAATGAGAACAGAAAATTTGAGTGAGACCTCCAGCAACTCTGCTAACCCATGTTGTAGGAGGAAAATTTAACTGGGAATATCAAAACACCTCTTCTTCCCGCAGATGGCTCTGGAAGCTTGGTGACAATAGCATTGCCATCGATTTCGCTAATATCTTCAGAGTGAGGGTAAACGAAAGTGTTTTTGAGGCATCTTCTTCCTGAAAACAAACAGAATCAATTAATTTATTGTGAGGAGGTCAATCAAACATTTGGGAACAAAGATATAAGCCCTAATAAGATTGTAAAAGTCTAATAAGTAGTGGGTGAATGTGTATTCTATGTAAATTTTGCTTGGGATAAATGTTTACTGTAGTACACATTTGCCGAAGGAAAAAGTACACATTTACCCCGTGACTGAAAACAAACCGGGGTAAATGTATACCCCAACATTATGTACAGGTAAACATTAATTTAACTAATCTGCAGCCATTAATGAAGAAAACAACTTACCTTTAAGTGATTTATCCAAGAACTAATCAAATCTAGCTGAAAATGGTGATCCTGCAGCTCTGTAAACAAAAGTCCACGAAATGTGATTCATAACGAAAAAAACACCTGACGAAATGGAGACAGATTGATAAAGCCTTATTATCTGGACATAGGTGCAGCCATCTGAGAAGTGATCACTAAACTACAGGCTTCCATATGGCGCCACTAGATAGCAGCTAGCTTCAGTTTTTCCTCCTTTTTTCAAATGAGTACACATTTGCCCCAAGTACGCAATTACCCCACTTCACCCTACCTTTATTGTAATAATCGTGGTTTTTCAAAAATATTTTTTGTTATTATAAAAGGATAAGGTTTTTGTAATTATCATCCATACTATTAATTGAGAACTACTGATATCCAGTGCAGTCCTTATTTAGTTAAAATAAGGCATTTTTTGATTTTTAATGTTCAATGTAATTTGTCAAGTGAACGCAGGGCAAAGTGGATGGGGCAAAGTGAAATAGTTCATTTCGTGTACTTATTCATTCATTTATTAAATCACTCACGTATTTCTTCATTTATTAATTCATTTACATTCTTTTACTTAATTATTTACTCATTCATTAACTCATTTTCTTATTCGTTCTCTATTTTATTCACTCATATATTTTTTCTCATACATTAATTTATTTATTCACTAGCGGTACCCGCACGGCTTTGCTCGTGGTATAAAATAAAAATTTCATTTGTAAAATAATTGATATAGCAGAAGAAATGCTCTATTTTAGTTGTAATTCAACTATAATTCCTTCAAAGTATGATATAAAAATCTGGTATGGACCCCACGCTACTTAATTTTACGTGTAAATTTCTTAGTAGATGCCTTAAGTGCTAAAATAGTGCTTGGAGTGAGCAAGATAACAGTTCAAACATTTATATCTCTAGTTTGCCGCGAAACAATGCAAAAAAAAAAAAAAAAATGTTTCACAATGATTAATCTCCTAAATATCGCCGATTTTAACATCATTCAGTGGATTTTTCGCAAAATATCGCCAATAGCGCCAAATTGAGTCCAAATATAAAAATAAAGCAATTTTTTTCACCAACTTGGTGATATGTCGCCAAATTGGCGGCAAATGCTTGACGACCAAAAGCTTGGCGATATATTGCCAAGTGGTCGGGCCAATTCATATCACTTTTGTCTGCATTGAAATGAACACTGATTTACTCCATAAAAGGGGTAAAACACCCCCTTGGAACATTCGAATGCAACCCCAAGGGAAGATGTACAAAAATAAGCCAAAAGAGAAAATAAGAACAATTTGTTGCTCACAGAAACCAACAGAAATCTTACCAAAGTTTAAAAGAAGAAGAAAGTTTTATTTCCTAGCTTTAAAAACAAAACGAACGATGCAATAACGCAATTCATACGATATTTGGTTAATCTGTGCTTTAGGTACCCTTTTCTCGCTAAATGGGCGATAGGCGCGCCAAGCGTGGTAACCCTGGCTATTTTGCGTAGTTTCTCTCGAAGCTTTCACTTCCGCGAGACACGCAAAAACGCGCCAAGTAATGTCCCAAAGCATTTTCACCCGGAAAAGACAGGGTTGCCAGAGAATTGAAACAAATAAATACTACGCCTCCTCTAAAAAAAATATTACAAAGTAATACTGTTTCCAAACGTCGCCAAAATCAATGTTGCCAAAATGCGAAATCTATGAAAATGAAAAAAAAAAAAAAAAATCCGCCAAATCTTTTAATTAAGTCATTAGTATATTGGAAACAGGGTTGCCGGAAAAATACTACGCTCCTTATTTGGACCGAAAAAATATTACCGTAGTATCAAAAATACTACGTCTGGCGACGCTGGAAGAAGAACGAAACAAAAATAGGTATGAACACGTAACCATGGTAACAACATGAAAAGTTGATTTCCGTTGATAAAATAATTCTTTTCATCTTTCTTTTCAAACAAATTTTATTATCGAGCTGAACCATTTTAGAATCGTTTGGCTTGCTTTACTGAAGGTAAGCCTTGAATTTCGGGATTCTAAAAACAATTATTACAGCTCTCCTGATGATCGTAGAAACTTCGAAAAAACTTCATTTTGTGCAGAAAATTTCAAGCTTTCGAATGACATAAGACTTGAAAATGTGTATGAAATATTTCTTCCCTATTTTATCGAATTTCCGCTAAGAATTCGAATAGAAAAAGAACGAAATGGAATGTTCGAAAAATCGCTTCGAGGTGCAAAACTACATGCTACAAACTAATTTTGTGCCAAGTGGCGTGAAAATCGACCGAACGGTTTTGGCGCTACGCGCGTAACAGACAGACAGAAAGAAGGACAGACAGAACCACCTTCAGCTTTATTATTAGTAGAGATTTACTTGCTCATTTGTTTATTTTTCGTTAATAATTATTTTTTCGTTTATTTACGCATTCATTTGATGAAAATTACTATTAATCGTCGAATTGAAAAATTTTCATAACAAAAATATTTTATTTTTCACTTTGCCCCATGTTTTTTTGAAGTGAAAATTTTTCACATTTTATTTAAAGTTCACAATAACTGCCAAAGATGAAAAATAATATTTCAACGAAAGTATTATCAAAAAAACATTATTCCTTCTTTATGTACAAAAATTTTTAGAACAAAATTCCCATTTGTTTCTTTTGAAGTAGGCAAGTAAACTTAACTATTTCACTTTGCCCCACATGAAAAATAATCAAATAAGCTCTGTGCTGAAATATAATTGATATTAAAAACCAACGTATATAAAGCACAAATTAGGTAGAAAGTACAGCATGTACTGCGTACATGCTGTACTTTCTATCTAATTTGTGCTTTATTTACGTTGGTTTTTAACTTTATTTGTAAAAAAATGTGGTATTTAAAGGGGAAAAGTTTAACTTAAAACTTGAAAAAAACCTTAATTTTGAGTAATTTCCGGGAGAAATAAATATAAAATGAGAGAAAAAACTTATATTTAGCTCTAATTATATACTTTATGCTTCATATTTTTCATCTTGATAATTTCTTAAAATTTATCTTTCGTTGTTTACAAAATACATAGAAAAAAAGCTATTTTTTGAAGAAAATTATGAATTTTAAGCCTCGTTTGGGGTACCAAAATATTTTTAAATTTGGATAAATGATTTTTTGGGACATGTTGGGATTTAGGAAAAGCGTTTTATCAACATGAAATTTTGAATTTCCGAAAAAAGTTTTTTTCAATTTGGCCTAGTGAAAAAGGGCTAGTTCGCACTTTCGGACGCAAGTCGGCACGGGTTACCGTTGTTCAAATTGCATGAAACTTTTTTTACAATTGTTTTGATGTAAAAGGAAAAAAATAAGAGGGTATGCGTTACAAAATTCCGACTTTCGGTTTTTTTGGGACACCCTAGTGTCCACTCCTATCGTGGACCAATAGCTAATTTCTAAACCGTTAGAGATAAGCATATAGTTCATTTAGGAAAAAATCTCCAAATTATGAAAGGAATTTTGGGTCTATTCAATGTTTTTCAAAAAATCAAATTTTGAAAGAGTTACGAAATTTAAATTTTTATACAGCCCCCCAGTCCTATCAATCATATTTAGTAAAACATTCTTGACACTGTAACGTTTAAAACTTAAAAAAAATCACTGTTCTTCGACAAAATTTGACCGAGTTATGACGTTTTGAAAAATCAAGATTTTGGAGGATTTCGCATACGGTCCCTTAAGCGATCTTTTGATGACGTCATGAAATAATGCAAAATCTTGATTTTTCAAAACGTCATAACTCGGTCAATTTTTGTGGTAGAAGAGTGATTTTTTTTTAGTTTTAAACGTTACAGTGTCAAGAATGTTTTACTAATATGATTGATAGGACTGGGGTGCTGTATAAAAATTTAAATTTCGTAACTCTTTCAAAATTTGATTTTTTGAAAAACATTGAATAGACCCAAAATTCCTTTCGTAATTTGGAGATTTTTTCCTAAATAAACTATATGCTTATCTCTAACGGTTTAGAAATTAGCTATTGGGCCACGATTGGAGTGGACACCCTGTATAATTCCAATTCAATTACAGGGAACCCATAGTCTGCCATTCTTATTAAATGTTCGAAAACATGCTCCTCTTCATCACTAAAGATTCTTGCACGTCCTACAATTTTTGAATGAATCCCTTTAAGTTTGTTTTTTATTGTAGACCTAGGTATATTATACATTTTTTCTGCAGCTCTTTGGGTTAAGGCACCAGACTTAATAGCCTCTAAACACTCCTCTAACACTTCTAGTTTGCAATTGGCGTAATTTCTTGTACCAAGAGGTTTTATCCGATTTCTCGGCATTTTTCCTGCAAAAAATCCAAAAACTAGTGCTTAAAATAATAATAAGAATATTTTAAGTGGTTTTGTTAAACAATCTGCTTATAAAATAGGTACCAATCAAGTTTTATATCGAAAATAATATACCTTGGGGTAACTTTGGCTCAGCCACCATCTTGGGCCAAAGTTACCCCAATTCTGGGCCGAAGTCGTCATGAAATAATAAAATCGAATTATTTTGTAAATAACAAAGGCAACAGCATTATTACACCAAAAATACTTGAAACAATTGAATATATGATATCGTTATACACTTACCTACAAGTAGCTCTTCAAGAATTAGCGTTCACAAGTAAAAGTTGAGAGACAACAAATTTTACCACTTTCTCAAAGTGAAGATGGAGCAGCACTAGAGTGAATATGAAATATAGAAATAACCTCCACTTCAAGAACAGTCAAGCCAGTGGTGCTACCTATCCAGTAAGGCATTGTCTAGGCCGATAACTCATCATTATGATTACAATACAGGACAACAAAACTTTTTCTAACTTTGGGCCAATGTTACCCTCATAGGGCCAATCTTACCCCAACAGACGGTAATGTAAATTGCAGCTAATTTCTAGTTAAATTATTCTGTAATTTAATATTTGATCAAATCAGTTGGTTTTATTATAACAATCAACTTAACTGTAGGAGATGTTTCTCATATTCCAAAAAATTCTTCATATTGCTTATTTCAATTGAAAAACTGTCTGCACATCTTGGACTACTAGTAAAAAGCAAAAATAAATACTTTAACTAGTGAAATTAAATTAAAAATGAGACAGTAAGCTAAAGAGGTTGTGGAAAATTAGGAATATTAGAATATATGAAGAATAATGTCATATTGTATGCATTTATTAATTCATTCAATGTTAAAATTAGTATGTGCACAAGCCAAAGCTTCGGCCATTAGTTTTCGTCTAAACTAAGCTTCGCGCCGTCTATAATGTTGATAAAATACAAATAGCAGCTATTTTTCTAAAGATAGATAGATTAATTTCTATACTTCACTGCAACGTTTCTTGACGACAACATCGTGACGTTTGTGTGGCGTTAGCCTATGAAAAACGAGCTAGATAAAACGCCTACTTGGCGAATTAGAGGAGATCGCTGGCTGCTTGTGAGCTTTTATTGGCTCCGCCCGTAGTGACGTTCAGGGTCAAGTTAAGTTGCTTTCTAGTGTAGTAATATAATATTTGCTTATATCAGTTGGTTTTATTACAAACATCAACTTAACTGCATCAGAACATGCTTTTTATATTCCAAATGATGCTCATTCTACTTATTTCAATAAAAAATGTGGAATGTCTTCTTTCCTTGTACTACAAGTACAAAACAAAAATAAATACTTTGATTAGTGAAACTAATTTAAAACTCAATCATTACGCTAAAATTGTTCTGTAACACTCAGAATATTGAAGCACATGGAGTATCTACTTATATTAAAAACTGAGTATCTTTCTAACTTTCTATCTTTCTTTCTATCTTTCCTTCTATCTTTCTATGTCACGCTTCTTTCTCCTGAACGCCAATGAACTGAAAGTCGAACCAGGTACCGATAGATAGATAATTTTTCAGGCTTCATTAGTTTCAATCTATATAATTATACGATTTTAATTAACGAAGATATCAATTAATAAGTAGTCAAATTTAAAGCGATTAAGCCTAATAAATGATTAAATATGAAATCCATTGTTGAAACGTGGTTGCTATGAAACAGTGATAACAATGATAATCAGAATTTTGAATAAAGGCTTAACTAAATCAAACACGAAACTCATAAGCGGGCCACTTACATAGTATTTTTATCGCTAGCTACTTGTAATATTTTTAAACATTCATTTGTTGAAAAGCCATCTACTTATATTAAAAACTGAGTATCTATGTCTGCTTTTTTCCTTTAAGCGAGCTGAACTTACTGAAACTTTCCTCACCATCTTGAAGGCGCGAAGCATCTCAATAATTCGAATGATTTTTTTATATAGGAAAAAAGTAAAGGCGTGAAGCGCCTGTTAGCGAGCCGCCTTGGCGGGGAGTAGTTTCTTGAAATTTTCCTCACTACTTTCAGGGCACGAAGTGCCCGTGCAACGCCGGGCCACGTGCGTGGTATGTCTTGAAATCGAATGAATATTAAATTATATCAAATAATATAACTTCAGAATGAGGTAAAAGTTAGAGAAGGGGGACGTTATGCATCAACATGCCGCAGGAAGCTAATCTAGCTGCCCTGGCAGCTAGTCTACTTATATTAAAAACTGAGTATCTTTCTTTCTTTCTATGTCACGCTTCTTTCTCCTGAACGCCAATGAACTGAAAGTCGAACCAGGTACCGATAGATAGGTAATTTTTCAGGCTTCATTAGTTTCAATCTATATAATTATACGATTTTAATTAACGAAGATATCAATTAATAAGTAGTCAAATTTAAAGCGATTAAGCCTAATAAGTGATTAAATATGAAATCCATTGTTGAAACGTGGTTGCTATGAAACAGTGATAACAATGATAATCAGAATTTTGAATAAAGGCTTAACTAAATCAAACACGAAACTCATAAGCGGGCCACTTACATAGTATTTTTATCGCTAGCTACTTGTAATATTTTGAAACATTCATTTGTTGAAAAGCCATCTACTTATATTAAAAACTGAGTATCTATGTCTGCTTTTTTCCTTTGAGCGAACTGAACTTACTGAAACTTTCCTCACCATCTTGAAGGCGCGAAGCATCTCAATAATTCGAATGATTTTTTTATATAGGAAAAACGTAAAGGCGTGAAGCGCCTGTTAACGAGCCGCCTTGGCGGGGAGTAGTTTCTTGAAATTTTCCTCACTACTTTCAGGGCACGAAGTGCCCGTGCAACGCCGGGCCACGTGCGTGGTATGTCTTGAAATCGAATGAATATTAAATTATATCAAATAATATAACTTCAGAATGAGGTAAAAGTTAGAGAAGGGGGACGTTATGCATCAACATGCCGCAGGAAGCTAATCTAGCTGCCCTGGCAGCTAGTCTACTTATATTAAAAACTGAGTATCTTTCTTTCTATCTATGTCACGCTTCTTTCTCCTGAACGCCAATGAACTGAAAGTCGAACCAGGTACCGATAGATAGGTAATTTTTCAGGCTTCATTAGTTTCAATCTATATAATTATACGATTTTAATTAACGAAGATATCAATTAATAAGTAGTCAAATTTAAAGCGATTAAGCCTAATAAATGATTAAATATGAAATCCATTGTTGAAACGTGGTTGCTATGAAACAGTGATAACAATGATAATGAGAATTTTGAATAAAGGCTTAACTAAATCAAACACGAAACTCATAAGCGGGCCACTTACATAGTATTTTTATCGCTAGCTACTTGTAATATTTTGAAACATTCATTTGTTGAAAAGCCATCTACTTATATTAAAAACTGAGTATCTATGTCTGCTTTTTTCCTTTAAGCGAGCTGAACTTACTGAAACTTTCCTCACCATCTTGAAGGCGCGAAGCATCTCAATAATTCGAATGATTTTTTTATATAGGAAAAACGTAAAGGCGTGAAGCGCCTGTTAACGAGCCGCCTTGGCGGGGAGTAGTTTCTTGAAATTTTCCTCACTACTTTCAGGGCACGAAGTGCCCGTGCAACGCCGGGCCACGTGCGTGGTATGTCTTGAAATCGAATGAATATTAAATTATATCAAATAATATAACTTCAGAATGAGGTAAAAGTTAGAGAAGGGGGACGTTATGCATCAACATGCCGCAGGAAGCTAATCTAGCTGCCCTGGCAGCTAGTAGTATCATATTGCATGCATTTATTGCACGTTCTATGTTAAAATTTCAATACGTGCTGCAGCCGAAGCTTCGGTCTTTAGTTTGCCGAAGCTTCGGTATTCGGCCCTTCGGCAGAACCCAGCTTCTCGCCATCTCTACGTAAACGATATTTTCTTTCTGCGTTTCCATTTTTATGTATTGTTGACGCCAGGTAACATTTTATATGCAAAATAAGGTGCAACTTATAATTTAAAGTTACAGATACTAGCGATTAAGTGTTTTTCTTAAAAGAAGCTTGGCTGTGTTCATCATAAACTTATAGTGCAAAATAATGTCCCTGGGATCCCAAAACCGATAAACCGTTCAAACGGTAGGTGCGGGGGACCTCAGGGTGTCAAAATAGTGCAAAATAATTAAATTAAGTCAAAAAGCCAAATTTAAGAGCACAGCTTTAGTTCGATGAACTTCCTTCAGGAAATGTTGTTAGGGAGTTAAACAAAAGTGGCTTATTTCCCCCAAAGAGCATGGGAAACCAAATCATAGAAAAACATTCTATAGAGCTGAATCCAAATAATGCAGTTCAAGTAACGGCATCAACATCTAAGATCTCAACAACAAGTAAGGTTGTTTCTTCGATATTGGAACAAGATGAGTGAAGCATGTGTTTTATTCTTATGCATAGTAAAACTTCTGTTATAAGCACACTCTCACCTACACCAATTACCAAAAGTAACGAAGAAGTTTTAAAAGATACTAGAGGAGAAAACTACACACATGCAGAAAGAAACTTGTGAATTTTTAACGAGCTCGACTATATTGAAAAGATTGCATACTGAAAAATTCTTAAGAGATAAAAAATCAATTAAACTGACACACAGATATAAAACTAAATAAATAATGAATAAACATTTTCTATTAAAGAAATTTAAAACTGAATCAAAGTGCATTGAAAACAACCTTTAAAAGCTGGAAAATGGGAACAAGTTAAGTTTTTTGTGGAAAATGTCAAAAAAGTATATTTTCATGACATCATTCTTCCCCACAATGTAGAATAACGTTCAATGAAACTTAAAAATACAGTGAAAGTTTTTTGTTTCGGGAGAGAGATGATGTTTGGAAGTATGATGCATCTTTAACAGTGCTGGACATTCCTGGCCCTGAAACAAATCAAGAGGACAAAAGTATTCTCTAGAAATGTTTATATAATGCTTGTTTTCTCATTAATGAACAAAATTACAATTCAATAAATCGTGAAACTAAATCCTTTATGGCATGACTCATTTTACCCCACTAGTGACCTATTTTACCCCACAGTATGGGGTAAAATGAGTCATTAACAACACATTTTGCAACTTATTTATCAGTTATAACTTACATCTCAGTTATATTCTCACTCTTATTTTTCGACGGAGATAATGTTTAGAATAGTGTTACTCAACATAAGTGATGTTATGAGCAATAAAAATGTTAAGCTTGTTTTGCAGACCACACAAAATGTTGGATAACAAATGAAGAAAGTGCAGTTTTTTTTTCTTTTTCCTGTTGTAATAATTTTTGGAGGAAAGGTGTGCATATATGTTGTTGGAAAATTTTAAAACTAGTTCTTATTGATTTTTCCATTGCTAATGGCACAAAAGGCTGAAAAATAGTGGTCGAAATTCTGACTAGTAAAACGAGAGAGATTAAATAAATGTATTTTATTTTCATCCATTTTTGCCTGCCTCCTTTTCATTGATGTCACCCGCGCTCATCTTATCGAATTGTACAAGTTCCCGGAAAATTCATGATAAATTAAAATGAAATAAAACCTTCAGAACCTTTTTTTTTGCAAGAGACACTATCAAGGTTGTTTAAAGTAGTTGAAAAGAGCAGAGACATGCCTACTAAATTTGAAGAAGTTCGTCATAAAAGTAGTATTCTTACTCCTTACTAGGGTAGACCTACCGGTGAATAATCACTAAACGAAACTTCATTTTCTGAAATTTTTAACATCGTTAAAAATTGTAGCAATTCTGTGCACTAAAAACAATGTAGATATGAATATAATATTTTTTAAATTGCGTGAATTTTTATGGCTTTGTAACAGGTTTAATTGAAAAAAAGTGCCGCTACCCAGAGAGTGAACAACCCAACCAGTGGACAACTCCAGTATTTTTTAGGAGATTTTCTTATTGAAAATGTGTAGAAGGAAGTTACTATTGCTACTTCACTCAGGACAAAGGTTTTAAAAACTTATTTACTGGTCGGTCACCCTATTTCTCGTCGAACAACTTTTAAATGTTTTTCTCCCAACCAAAATATTTATGTCAAAAAGTAAATAAATAAATAAATAAAAAGAAAAAAAACCTTTCTGAAGGAGACTCCTCCCCCTTAAAAAATTTGATAGCGCAACTGATGCCATAAAACCCCCCTTAACCTGTGCGTGAGTGTGGGTACCCCGACAGAAAGAACTTCGCATAAATAGGCCCTAAAAATTTGACACCCTAATGGAAGCTCTCAAAACTTCATCAATGTTTTCTTAAAATAAACTGTACTTTTTAGATACAGCTATTCAATTGCGCAGCTACAGCTGTACATTTGGCCCAGTTGCGTTAATGAGAAGAGAGGTATAGGTGTAGACGGTAGGCCTCTCTTCTCCAACACGCTTGTAAAGATAGTACTAATCGTCTTATCAAAATTATCAATCCTGACGCTATGAAATAGTTTCATTTTGAAAGACGTTTTACTGATTCCAAGAACTTGATTCTCTGTAATTTTTCATCCTAACTCTCATTGATATTTCTTATGGATTCTCTTCGCTCTGCTAACTGTAACCACGTTTTCGTTTGTTTACTTACAACTCAACTTTAAAAGCGACTGCTGCGAAAATGCCGTGGAACGAAATGTTTTCTAGAAAGTTATGCGAATGACGAATGCGAATTTTGAATGAACTTTGAGAAAAACGAAAAATACATTTCTTTCAAGTGAAAATAATTTTCAGGTATTTTTTTTTTCTTTTTGGTGTGCTTGCTATAAATATCATAAACTCCTTTTATGGTCGTAAAATTTGATCCACTATGCAAACATTAACATTCTTAATATGCAGATATTTTTTGAAATTTTGGAGTAATTTTTCATTATAAGTTAAATTGATGCTGTATTTACCTATTTATGCAACATTAGTAATCTCAACCGTTATAAACAAAACTTAGATAGTCACAATAAATGGAAGTACGAATTCCTTTGTAAATTTGCTGCACCGCTTGGAAAGTATGAGTATGAAAACTAAAGAACTTTCTGCGAATTCATTTTGTACATTTTTGCTTTGAAACGTTTGTTTAAAAAAATCAGTCAGTCAGCACAAATGTTTTTTTCTTCAGAACTGTCTGTTTGCAGAAATTGTCTTGAAAAATATAATCGCATGTAAAAAGCATGTTACAATAATTTTATATTTTAAGGTACATTTGGGGGGGGGGCGATTATGTGCAATACAACCTTGTTTAAATCTGTACTAAATGGACCTACTAAAAAGAGCCTACTAGACTAGAAAGGCAATCCAGATAGTCAAACTTCTGTTTAAACAAGCAGATATACCGTTTTTTGCGAACAAAAAAGTTTCATCACAAAATAATATTGAATGGCTAGCAAATGCAGACAGCTCAGTTATAATTGCTCAGTATTTTCTAGCAATTCAGCCGTAGCTCCAGTTACTGGGCAGTTACTTTTAATTTTTTGTACTGTTGCTGCATATTTTATTATTGTTTAAATAGCAATATAAACTATAAAAATACATAATTCAATGTTTTCTTAACAAATAATTGATATACTATTTTGTTTGAAACATGTGTGGCGTTTGAATACTTTATTTTTAATAGTTTTGCTGAAATGGTTTCTGTGGCTGACGCTCCAACTCACCTCAGGTACGCCACGCATTGTTAGGTACCATAATTTATTATACAATCTATGTAGAAGCTGTACATTTAACCGAAATAAAAGGTGAATGCAAAACACCGCCAACTTGGTTATTTCGATCCATGGACTGCAGTTTTGTGCTTATTATGCACTCATCAGCATGGAATACGAAAGTAACCGAGATGGAGGCAAAAATCCTGCCTTATTCCTTGCTTAGGGGCGGTTACTTACTGCTTTATAAAAGGTGAATGTTTGGCATACGAATAGTTGCACTCTTGCTATCATAATTTTAAATTACTTATTTATGTAAATACACTGCTCGACATTGAAAATGCAACACCAAGAAGGAGTGGTCAGAAATTGATGAAATTTGGTAAGAAGACAGAGACAACATGGAACAATAAGTGATATTTATTTCAAAATAAATAAGCAAAATTTAGAGCGAGGACGGCGTCGGCTCAGTAAGAAGTAGGACCACCGCGGACAGCGATGCAAGAAGAAACACGTCTAGGCATGGAGTCAATAAGCCTGCGGATGGTGTCCTGAGGGATGGCACTCCATTCCCTTTCAACCATTTGCCACAGTTCGTCCTCTGAACGAGGCAGTAACAGGTTCTGCAAACGGCGTCCAATCACGTCCCACACATGTTCGATTGGTGACAAGTCAGGAGAGTATGGTGGCCAGGAAAGCATCTGTACACCTCGTAGAGCATGTTGGCTGATTCGAGCACTGTGAGGCCGGGCGTTATCCTGTTGAAAAATTGCATTTGGCAGACCCTGAAGGTAGGGGATTGCCACCGGCCGCAGTACATTATCTACATATCGTTGGGCCGTCATAGTGCCCCGAATACGAACTAGAGGTGATACGGAATTGTACGCAATAGCGCCCCAAACCATTATGCCACGTTGTCGCGCTGTGGGGCGTTCCACAGTTACTGCCGGATTCGATCTTTCTCCACGTCGACGCTACACACGTATGCGATGACTATCGCTGGACAAACAGAAGCGGGATTCATCTGAGAACACTACGGTTTGCCATTCTGCCATCCACGTCACTCTGGTCCGGCACCATTCCAAACGTTGGAGTCTGTTCTGTGAGGTCAATGGCAATCTTCTTAGCGGGCGCCGTGATTGCAGGCCACGTGCAACCAGTCGACGGAAAATGGTTCTGGTCGACACAGGAACATCCAGGGTACCTTGCACGTGCTGCAGAATCGACGTACAAGTGACTTGCGGGTCCGCCACAGCTTGTCGGGGAATCCGTCGATCCAAGCGGTCTGACGTCACTCTGGCTGCATCTGCACCCCTCAATGTGGCTACATTTCCTCTTTCCAACCATCTCCGACACAGCCGATGCACAGTGCTTGCATCCATGTGGGTATCAGCTGCAATTTGACGTATGGACCAACCTCCCCTTCTCAGTCCGATCACCATACCCCTTGTAATGTCGTCTATATGCTGGAAGTGTCTTCGTTGAGGACGGCGTGGCATTTCCTCCTATCACACGTATCCTTCGAGACAAAAACCAAATTTCTCCGATAATTAGTCTGGCAGAAAAACCAACATGAACATAGCCCACTTTTCAACTTCATTCTCTTATATCTTACTTCACGTGCGTCGGAGAGCTGCGCATTTCATATCATTTGCATAACTCAGTGACGTGCGTCTACGGTAAAATTTGCATGAATTTCTGACCACTCCTTCTTGGTGTTGCATTTTCATTGTCGAGCAGTGTATATATATATATAAATGATTTTTACAAACTAAGCAACGTTTGTGATTTGGTGTTCGCACACGATAGTTGATTTTCTAATCATAAATAAAAAATTTATATGAATAACTTAACTTATTTCATTCTCCATTCTCTGTATGTACAAAATAGAAATATAATAATTGAATCAAATATTTTGATGAGGTTAAATTCTCTACCTCAGATCTAGACTTAAGTTCATTTTCGTTATTTTTCAGGAGAGTGTGAAAACGTTTGTCTGATGCATACATGCTCTTATAACACTGCTAAATGATTACGAATTAGTTTCTTTTATATGATGAAGTTACTTAAAAAGATACATAAAAAACATTTCTCAAGCATTATTTTCTCAATACAAATTTTTTATCTCCAAAATTTACTACTGGCTTGCATTCGTATGGAGCTCTCGCTTTTTGGAGTCTTAAACTAAATCAAGCTTGCTTTCTAAGATGTATACTGCCGTGGGCAGGTAAACGGCAGTATCTGCAAAAATGAGTTTTTGAGATATTTGAAGAAACGCGTTTTTGATTTCCCACAAGCAATTAATAAAAACAGAACTTCGAACACAGGCGATACTATATGCTTATACCGATATATTTTTTGTGTAATCGATTGAATTTTGATTTCGCAAGCACTGAAAGTGGTAAAGCAAATACTGCTGTTTACCTGCCTTTTTCACTCTTGATTGTCATACGGAATTGACTGGCAGTCTGCAGTAACTGCTCAGTATGCTACTAAATGTTCAGTATTTACATATTCGACAATATGCGGAGTAGATATGTTATTACAAAATTGCATAGCGAATGATATGTTTCATTTAAAAATATACATAAACACCGTGTATCCACTTGATATAGTTTTAATATAAACGAACGCGAAATATATTTAAAAAATATAATGAAACTGTATTGTATTATGCAAAAGATGAAGCAAAACTTGAAAATTCTTCAGCCATTTTTACTTCCTTTTACTTAGTAAAGGAAGTAATGTGATCACAAAGAAAATTTCACTTAAATTTCAGTCTAAATTTTGATTTTGCTCACCCCGAATGAATGTTGAGTAGTTTTTTCGACCTATCAGCACGTGCATATGTACCTACCAACATATAAACAGCCGAAAATTCCTTTTCGACCATGTCCCAGTCAATTACGACGAGTTTTCTCTTGACGTCTGTATGTGCGTATGTATGTCGCATAACTCAAAAACTATATGCCGTAGAAGCTTCTAGTTTAGTATGCAGACTCTGAGGGGGACTACTTGTGCACCTCCCCTTGTAGTTGCATTCGAATGTTCCCAAGGGGGTCTTTTACCCTTTTTTGGGGTAAATCAATGTTAATTTCAATGCAGATTGACTGATATAATCTGGTGCGATTGGCGATGAATAGTCACCCTTTAGTTTTTCAGTCTTTTCGCCTATACAATGGTTTAATGCTAAACAATTTAAAAATTTTTCTTTGTTGGGTACCTGGTCATGTTGGCATCACTGGAAATGATACAGCCGATACAGCTGCTAAGGCAGCAAGTTCCCACGCTGAAGATCTCGTACCTTTTGAAGACATAAAAAATAACATAACAGAATGCCTTAACAACCATTGGCAGCGTGACTGGGATGGAGAAAAACATAATAAATTACACTCCATCCAGCCACTGACAAAAGGTTTCAAATGCCCAAGAACTACGAAAAGGGATGAAGTTATTATCGCTCGTCTTCGTATCGGTCATACAAGGTTCACGCACAAATATCTTCTTTGTCAAGAACCAGCTCCGGTGTGCAATACATGCAACATTACTCAGACAGTGTTGCATATTTTGTGTAACTGTCCAAATTTTAACCAATCTCGTTTAAAGTTTTTTAATTGTTTTTATCCAGCTTTGACGGATTTATTGGGGGACGTACCTCACCCTAATTTGTTCCCGTTTCTGAGGGAAATTGGCTTTTTGTGTATGATTTAATGTTGCTTGTTTTCTAGCCCTTGCTTTTATGTGTCGTCTTTGTTTCGTTTATTCTGTTACTAATTTTAAGTGAAATTTTTTAGACATTTTTTACTTTTGACTTGTTCGAAATTTTAAAATTTGTAAATGTGTCTCTTTTATAAGTGCTTTTTAAAAATTGTAGAAGTTTTATGTCCATCGTATTTTACTACTTGTGGTTTTAGCAAATTTCTATTTTAAATAAAAATATCGTTTGGCGCAGTATAGCCTATAAGGCTCTTGCGCCAATAAATCCAAACAAACCAACCAACCAACCACTTGGCGATGTATCGCCAAACGTTTGGTCGCCAAGTGTTTGCCGCCAAGTTGGCGACAAATTTGGCGAAAAAACGATTTTTTTTTTTGATTTGGATTCAATTTGGCGCTATTGGGCACATTTTGCGAAAAATTCACTGAATCATGTTAAAATCGGCGATATTTAGAAAATAAATCATTGTAAAACATTATTTTGCATTGATTCTTGACAAACTGGGGGTGTAAATGTTTGAATTGTTATCTTGCTCACTCTAATGCACTATTTTAACACTTGAGGCATTTTTTATGGAATTTAAACGCAAAGGATGTAGTGTGGCGTTCACACCAGATTTTTTAAAATTACTACAAATCAGTTAATGCTTTGTACTTTGCATCAAAACAAGAAATCCCTTTGAAAAAAAGAGCGCTTGAAATGCTTGTTGTGCTGACGATTCTTTTCATAGAACTATTAAAAATGCAACAGCTTGGTATTAAACTGCAAAACTATCGTCTGTTAGTATGAAAGCAACTGTAATTAAAATAAAACAAAACAATGTAAATAAATTCATTTCATTGCTGCATTTTTGTTTCGTCTGCCAAATTTCGCTTGTATATCTATGAAATCGTGAAAAATATCGTCTACTAGGGGAGAGAAACTTTATTTGAAAGAAAAAAAAAATCTGGTATGGACCCCACACTACTTCCTTTTACGTGTAAATTTCTTAGTAGATGCCTTAAGTGTTAAAATAGTGCTTGGAGTATGCAAGATTGGAGCAAGATGGAGTGAAAAATTCAAACATTTACACCCCTAATCTGCCACGAAACAATGCAAAAAATGATTTACAATGATTCATTTTCTAAATATTGCCGATTTTAGCATCATTCAGTGGATTTTTCGCAAAATACCGCCAATAGCGCTAAATTGAACCCAAACTCATAAAATAATTTTTTTCGCCAAATTTTTGTCGCCAACTTGGCGATATGTCACCAAGTTGGCGACAAGCACTTGGTGACCAAAAGCTTGGCGATATATCGCCAAGTGGTAGCGCCAATTCATATCACTTAAGTCTGCATTGATATTAACACTGATTCACCCCAAAAAGGGTGAATCAGTGTTAAAGGTCCAAAAAGAAATAAAAAACCCCCTTGGGAACATTCAATGAGCTCCCGTGACCTCTCATTAGGGCACCCCTACTTTCGCTCAGTTTAGGTACAAAGGAAAACGGTTTTTGCGGCTTGATGCAAGTTTTGCACAGCGATTCAAATTATGTTCATCCTACAGACATGCAGATACAGCCGTTTACCTGCTCAAAGTAACGAAAAACGCAGTTACTGCTAATTACCATTGATTAAAAAACTTTTTTTTTCATCGGAAACCAAAAAAAAAGTTTGTACCATAAAACTAATGTAACATAGATCTCCCCAAAAACAACAGTGTTGTAAAAAAATCCCCCGCCAAGAAAACCTTAAATACTCAGCCTTAAAAAGTTATGATATCGAGTTTTCCCGCCAAGTTTGTGCCAAACTACAACTAACCTGTATGTATAGTTCTTTTAAATTGTTTTCAGTTTTGCCATGCGGGAAGCTTTGTCTTGTGAGGTGGTTGCTTAATGAGTAAAAACTTCCCGCCTGGCAGGACTGAAAACAATTTAAAAGAACTATACATACAGGTTAGTTGTAGTTTGGCACAAACTTGGCGGGAAAACTCGATATCATAACTTTTTAAGGCTGAGTATTTAAGGTTTTCTTGGCGGGGGATTTTTTTACAACACTGTTGTTTTTGGGGAGATATCACATGTTTTTGCATTAATATTATTTCTTTGCCTGTTTTTTTTTCTCTTCAAAATTTACTTTGCATGTTTTTTTTCCCTTCAACATTTTTCTTGGCGGTCCGACATCTGTGGTTTTCTTGGCGTCATGCGTTTGGTGCAAAAGTTCAAGGATCTTCTTCAGTCTAGGATAAATTTGAAATCAATCACAATGTACCACCCGAACCGACGCAAAACATATCTAGTTGCTAACAATACTACGATTAAATTAAAAGTTTAAAAAAAAACCCCAACCCTTACTGCCGATCTCATATTAAAATGAACTAAATTGAAGATCCCTTTTAAAAGCCTTATGCAATAAAATCAATTACAAATATTTTATTTGTTAACAAATAGAAACTGGCAACAGATGAAATTATAAATCATTGAGTTTTCTTTCCTCGTGGCCCAACAATGAAAACATAAATGCTCAAATGTTGAACAGAGCTAGTAGATAGAAATCGGACCAATTTTAAGCATTAATAACTCCGGGGTGCGATGACCCCGGGGGGTAAATTTTGGGAAAATGTCCTCAATGTCTCATCGAGAATATTCATACCAAAAATCAACACTAAAGACCCACGGGGAGAAAAGATACGGAAAATAAAAACGAGGGGGGAGGGGGTGGGGGGTCGAAAAACCCCCTATGCCGAGCTTTGGGACAAAATAAATGTGGGTGCAAAAGCAGAGCTCAATCCGAGTTACCGTTTAGTCTGGACCCCTGTCAAACAATTTCTAAAAAGTGCGAAAAATAGCGATTTTATAACATATATTATCCCTCCCCCTGAGGGTCCTGGATGTTTTGCTTTAGTATGTGCCGTCAGGGGCCGCTGGAGATTGAGTATACCAAAAATGAACTCTAAGGATCTTAATGGGGCTGAGATACAGAGGGGTGAAAACCCCGGTTTGGTTACTCGCGTAAACAGTCCTTGTCGCTCTTTTACATTTTTATTGGCGACGGAAATTTTTTGGTGGCTTGTATTTGGTTTTCTTGGCGGGGCGGGACGCTCCCGCGTCCCGTGATTTCAAAAATGCAAAAAAATTAAAATCGAAAAATTTTCAGTTACTGCCCCTTACCTGCCCACGGCAGTATAATTTATGAAAGGTTTATTTTTATCGGAACCATTTCCCGTTATAGCATGTTAGTAAATAATGAGTCCGCGCAGGGCCCTCGGTCCCCTAGATTTTCTGGCCCTGAGCTACTCCTGGTTAAGAAAATTGTAAAAATTCATTCATACTTGTTGACTCGCAGTGTGTTTTTGTGCTGAACTAACGAAAGTTGGTTAATTTCCAATTAAGGAGTGGTGTACATAGCACCCCTCCCCTCCCCCCAGCTTTCACTCCGTGTGTGTGTGTGTGTGTGCGGGGGGGGGGGGGGGCATGAGGATTGAAAGCACGCAATCGAGAAAACTTGCTCTAACTATGAGTTACACTGAAAAAATATTTTTTAATAGTTAAATATAATTTTCTTCTGAGGAGGGGGCACACTTAGAAATCTTGCAGGGGGCACCTTAGTCTATGCACACTACTGCATTTAAGCTATTTTATAATGCCTTTCTTGTGTTTTTGTTTTCAAGGAATACTCATGGCGTGAAAATCTTAGTCATTTCCACAATTGGCTGACGTTTGAATTTCTTCGCCATCTCAAAAGCCATTAAGTATGTTGAGAACTATCCAACTTCAAGTTCTTTGTAGTAATTTGTCATTATCGTCTTTGCTTTCACTATTTTTTTTTTTTTTATCTTCTTTAGTTTGAATTTGAGCTATAACATCTTCTGAAGTATATCTTAGGAGGCATTAACTTTTACTACATGATTTAAAAATGCTTCTCTGCTCCGCATGTTAAAATGAAGGGCAAGGGCTTTCATCACTTTTTCTCAAGATCTATGAGTCATCACTAACTTTTGATTGATTTCGGCATGCTAAAGGAGTTTTCCAAGATTACTGTTCTTGAAATCAATAAAAATTTTATGTGTCACAGATATTATATTACTTGCTTTAAGCAGGGTTTGCTCATTAAAAGTAAGTTAGGCTTGTGGATTTATCATTCTTTCAGATACTAGGCCTGTTTTTTTTTTTTTTTTTTTTTTTTTTTGTATTCCTTCGGGGGGGGGGGGGGGGCAAAGGATACATACTCGGTGTAAATGTATATTTAAATGACAAGAATTTAATTAGTAGCATCAGGTGTTTGCTCTCAAATTTCCTAGCAGTGTGAAATAGTTAAGTTTTAGGCAGAATTTTTCTAGCATTGTTGAGATTTTAGTCCTATTTTCAGGTTTAAAAGTTGCTTTAATGCATATTAGTTCAGTACGTTAACGTTATAGGTCCCAGAATCAGAGGGAAAACGACGTACTCTGGCTCTGACTCCACAGCCCTGTTAGAGTTGCGGGCATGATGATTTTGACAAATGGATTTGTAAAGCCGTATACTCCTAACTCTGACCCCTTTGTTTCAAAATCAGTCTGGCTCCATAGCTCTAATTATAGGTGGCTTGCCAACTTGTCTGCTTTCTACTTTGGAGAAAATAGAATGAATATGTTTATGTCGCTGGCCATGTTTGCATGTCATTTTTAACTTACATTTTAAGATTTATTATTACTTGATATATTTATTTGGTGGATTGTTTTACATCTTAATGGATTTTTTAATGCTATAATTTTAATTCCGGCCATTATTTTTACAGTTGTTAAATGTCGTTAATTTTAAAATTTCCAGTTTTATGTTAGTTTCCAGTAGTGATAATCCATCACTGTTTGTGAAATTAAAAATGAGCTAAATGACCTATATGGAAACCTATCATGGAAAAATACCTTAAGTTCCGTCTTATGAATGGCCCAATTATTGTATCACACCCACTTCCTGCAGCATAGGTTATAAAATTCTAAAATGTTCATTGTGAAAAGCAGAGGTTAAATAATACTAGCTGCCAGGGCAGCTAGATTAGCTTCCTGCGGCATGTTGATGCATAACGTGCCCCTTCTCTAACTTTTACCTCATTCTGATGTTATATTATTTGGTATAATTTAATGTTCATTAGATTTCAAGACATACCACACACGTGACCCGGCGTTGCACGGGCGCTTCGTGCCTTTAAAGTAGTGAGGAAATTTTCAAGAAACTCGCTAACAGGCGCTTCACGCCTTTACTTTTTTCCTATATAAAAAATCATTCAAATTATTGAGATGCTACGCGCCTTCAAGATGGTGAGGAGAGTTTCAGTAAGTTCAGCTAGCTCAAAGAAAAAAAGCAGACTCATACACTCAGTTTTTAATATAAGTAGATGGCTTTTCAACAAATGAATGTTTCAAAATATTACAAATAGCTAGCGATAAAAATTCTACGTAAGTGGCCCGCTTATGAGTTTCGTGTTTGATTTAGTTAAGCCTTCATTCAAAATTCTCATTATCATTGTTATTACTGTTTCATAGCAACGACGGTTTGCAAGAATGGATTTCATATTTAATCATTTATTAGGCTTAATCGCTTTAAACTTGACTACTTATTAATTGATATCTTCGCTAATTAAAATCGTATAATTATATAGATTGAAACTAATGAAGCCTGAAAAATTACCTATCTATCGGTACCTGGTTCGACTTTCAGTTCATTGGCGTTCAGGAGAAAGAAGCGTGACATAGATAGATAGTTAGAAAGAAAGATAGAAAGAAAGATAGATACTCGGTTTTTAATATAAGTAGACTAGCTGCCAGGGCAGCTAGATTAGCTTCCTGCGGCATGTTGATGCATAATGTCCCTACGCCACCCAACTTTTACCTCATTCTGTTGTGATATTATTTGATATAATTCAATTTTCATAAGATTTTAAGACATACTACGTACGTGGCACACTAATGCCCAAGCAGCTAACTGCGTGACCCGGCGTTGCACGGGCGCCTTTAAAGTAGTAAAGAATGTTTCAAAAAAATACTCGCCGCCAAGGCGGCTCGTCAACAGGCGCTTCACGCCTTCACTTTTTTCCTGCATCAAAAAAATCATTCGAATTATTGAGATGCTTCGCGCCTTCAAAATGGCGAGGAAAGTTACAGCAAATTCTTCTCGCTCAAGGGAGATGTCTGTGCATCCATAAGCTCAACATCTTTTTGCATTGATAAAGGCGTTTGAAACACGTGTCTGGAGTATCTCTGCTTATTTGTGCTTATTTTACGTTGATATTTTCTCTACTACATAGATACTCAGTTTTTAATATAAGTAGATGGCTTCTCAACAAATCAATGTTTCAAAATATTACAAGTAGCTAGCGATAAAAATACTATGCAAGTGGCCCGCTTATGAGTTTCGTGTTTGATTTAGTTAAGCCTTTATTCAAAATTCTCATTATCATTGTTATTACTGTTTCATAGCAACCACGTTTCAACAATGGATTTCATATTTAATCATTTATTAGGCTTAATCGCTTTAAATTTGACTACTTATTAATTGATATCTTCGCTAATTAAAATCGTATAATTATATAGATTGAAACTAATGAAGCCTGAAAAATTACCTATCTATCGGTACCTGGTTCGACTTTCAGTTCATTGGCGTTCAGGAGAAAGAAGCGTGACATAGAAAGAAAGATAGTTAGAAAGAAAGTTAGAAAGATACTCAGTTTTTAATATAAGTAGACTAGCTGCCAGGGCAGCTAGATTAGCTTCCTGCGGCATGTTGATGCATAACGTCCCCCTCTCTAACTTTTACCTCATTCTGAAGTTATTATTTGATATAATTTAATGTTCATTCGATTTCAAGACATACCACGCACGTGGCCCGGCGTTGCACGGGCACTTCGTGCCTTGAAAGTAGTGAGGAAAATTTCAAGAAACTACTCCCCGCCAAGGCGGCTCGCTAACAGGCGCTTCACGCCTTTACTTTTTTCCTGTATAAAAAAAATCATTCGAATTATTGAGATGCTTCGCGCCTTCAAGATGGTGAGGAAAGTTTCAGTAAGTTCAGCTCGCTCAAAGGAAAAAAAGCAGACATTGATACTCAGTTTTTAATATAAGTAGATGGCTCTTCAACAAATGAATGTTTCAAAATATTACAAGTAGCTAGCGATAAAAATACTACGTAAGTCGCCCGCTTATGAGTTTCGTGTTTGATTTAGTTAAGCCTTCATTCAAAATTCTCATTATCATTTTTATTACTGTTTCATGGCAACCACGTTTTGCAATGCAACAATGGATTTCATATTTAATCATTTATTAGGCTTAATCGCTTTAAATTTGACTACTTATTAATTGATATCTTCGCTAATTAAAATCGTATAATTATATAAATTGAAACTAATGAAGCCTGAAAAATTACCTATCTATCGGTACCTGATTCGACTTTCAGTTCATTGGCGTTCAGGAGAAAGAAGCGTGACATAGAAAGATAGTTAGAAAGATAGTTAGAAAGATACTCAGTTTTTAATATAAGTAGATTGTTGGAGTCATTTCTTTTATTAGAGAGACAGTTCCTTTGTCTATCCTATCTTCAGAACTAAAAGAAATATATTTTCATGGAGAAATATATAATAGTTTACCGACGTTACATAATACACTGCTCGACATTGAAAATGCAACACCAAGAAGGAGTGGTCAGAAATTCATGCAAATTTTACCGTAGACGCACGTCACTGAGTTATGCAAATGATATGAAATGCGCAGCTCTCCGACGCACGTGAAGTAAGATATAAGAGAATGAAGTTGAAAAGTGGGCTATGTTCATGTTGGTTTTTCTGCCAGACTAATTATCGGAGAAATTTGGTTTTTGTCTCGAAGGATACGTGTGATAGGAGGAAATGCCACGCCGTCCTCAACGAAGACACTTCCAGCATATAGACGACTTTACAAGGGGTATGGTGATCGGACTGAGAAGGGGAGGTTGGTCCATACGTCAAATTGCAGCTGATACCCACATGGATGCAAGCACTGTGCATCGGCTGTGTCGGAGATGGTTGGAAAGAGGAAATGTAGCCACATTGAGGGTGCAGGTGCAGCCAGAGTGACGTCAGACCGCTTGGATCGACGGATTCACCGACAAGCTGTGGCGGACCCGCAAGTCACTTGTACGTCGATTCTGCAGCACGTGCAAGGTACCCTGGATGTTCCTGTGTCGACCAGAACCATTTCCCGTCGACTGGTTGCACGTGGCCTGCAATCACGGCGCCCGCTAAGAAGACTGCCATTGACCTCACAGCACAGACTCCAACGTTTGGAATGGTGCCGGACCAGAGCGACGTGGATGGCAGAATGGCAAACCGTAGTGTTCTCAGATGAATCCCGCTTCTGTTTGTCCACGATAGTCATCGCATACGTGTGTGGCGTCGACGTGGAGAAAGATCGAATCCGGCAGTAACTGTGGAACGCCCCACAGCGCGACAACGTGGCATAATGGTTTGGGGCGCTATTGCATACAATTCCGTATCACCTCTAGTTCGTATTCGGGCACTATGATGGCCCAACGATATGTAGATAATGTACTGCGGCCGGTGGCAATCCCCTACCTTCAGGGTCTGCCAAATGCAATTTTTCAACAGGATAACGCCCGGCCTCACAGTGCTCGAATCAGCCAACATGCTCTACGAGGTGTACAGATGCTTTCCTGGCCACCATACTCTCCTGACTTGTCACCAATCGAACATGTGTGGGACGTGATTGGACGCCGTTTGCAGAACCTGTCACTGCCTCGTTCAGAGGACGAACTGTGGCAAATGGTTGAAAGGGAATGGAGTGCCATCCCTCAGGACACCATCCGCATTCTTATTGACTCCATGCCTAGACGTGTTTCTTCGTGCATCGCTGTCCGCGGTGGTCCTACTTCTTACTGAGCCGACGCCGTCCTCGCTCTAAATTTTGCTTATTTATTTTGAAATAAATATCACTTATTGTTCCATGCTGTCTCTGTCTTCTTACCAAATTTCATCAATTTCTGACCACTCCTTCTTGGTGTTGCATTTTCAATGTCGAGCAGTGTACATGTACATCCCACTAATGCAAATTTTCGTTTGAATTCCCACATTCCACTTCTTAACATATTGAACTTCTAAGTGGGAAAAGCATTCGCTTGCTTTGATTGCCCTTTGAAGTTGCCTTTATGCCTGAAACTAAATTATTGTACCGTCATCGGCTTTTTTACTTCCTTTTACGTAGTAAAGGAAGTATTGTGATCGCGAAAAAAAAAAAAAAAATCACTCAAATTTGCGTCTGAATTTTGATTTTGCTCACCCCCGAATGAATGTTCGGTAGTTTTTTCTACCTGTCAGCACGTGCATATGTACCTACCAACATATAAGCAGCCGAAAAATCATTTTCAACCACCCCCGAGTTAATTACGACGAGTTTTCTCGTGACGTCTGTATGTACGTATGTGCGTATGTGTGTCGCATAACTCAAAAACTATATGCCGTAGAAGCTTCTAGCTTGGTATGTAGGCTCTGAGAATGGTCTAGTTGTGCACCTCCCCTTGTGGTTGCATTCGAATGTTCCCAAGGGTGTGTTTTACCCCTTTTTTGGGAAAACAGTGTTAATTTCAATGCAGACTCAAGTGATATGAATTGGCGCGACCACTTGGCGACAAATTTGGCGAAAAAATTATTTTTTGAAGTTGGGTTTAACTTGGCGCTATTGGCGATATTTTGCGAAAAATTCACTGAATGATATTAAAATCAGCAATATTTCGAAAATTAACCATTGTAAAATATTTTTTGCATTGTTTCGTTGCAGATTAGGGGAGTAAATATTTGAATTGTTACCTTGCTCACTCCAAGCACTTTTTTTAACACTTAAGGCAACTACTAAGAAATTTACACGTAAAAGAAAGTAGTGTGGGGTCCATACCAGATTTTTTATGTAAACAGTTAGAACTCTTGAAATTGTCTTAGCATGAGTTTAAATATTCCATTTCAGCCATATATATGCATGCCAACCGAATAAAAACTCATTTTTACAGATTTTTTACCTACCTAATTAACTAACGCGGCAGACCCGTGACTTCAAACTTTTCCAGGAGGTGGTAAGGGGTACATAACATTAACAAAAAATGTCAAAAACCACGCCTAAATAAATAAATAATGAACACAATGAACTCTCGAAGCCAAGAGGTAGGCAATTTTCTTCTCTTGACTCCTCTAAATGAAGGCTCTGATTGATAAGCGAAGATCAAAAAAAGCATCTGTAGAAATCGTATTTATATTGCTTTTAAATATTTGAGGTAAATGTTAATAAAGCTATTGTTCAATAATGGCCAATTTCTAATTATTGAATTTAGCTTAAAACAGTCATAATTCAGTTCCAAATTACCTCGGAAAACTCGAACAAATGCAGTGGCGTCTCTCTATCTGAACGTAATGTGAACGCCTCAATATTCTTAACACATTTTGATGCTCCCGGCGAATACATATGCGTTATCCAGTCTCCCTCTATAATGAACACCTCCACAATTTGAACACTTTTGCTTGGTCCCATGAGTACAGAGAATCCACTAGTGCAGAAAATTAGGGCTTTCTGTTGATATGTAATGCTGATATGTGCAAGCATTTTTGTGCACTGATATTAGAAGATTTATGCAAAAGCCTTGCTTAAAATTAGAATAAAGTAATAATTAATGGAAAATTAATTAATTCGAGTATAGAATAGTGCATTGTTTTAGGGTTTAAGGTCGCATACTGATTTTCAAAACAATCCGATCGGAGAAAATGGGTGAAAATTAAGTTTAATTATTCCGTTACATCAGGTTGACAACTTAGGACCTTTCACATAATTTCACTGCATTTTACAGTAACAATGCAAAAACTTTCGTTGATTTATTTTACAGTTTTTGAAAATCACTCCTAAAAGTTGCCGAAAAGCTTTCTTATAAAAGTTTGCTGTTATTGGATTTGCAGATTTTTTGGAGTATATGTGTTTCAACTGTTTTATAGTGATTTTGTAATCGCTTGGCAGTCTACTTGTAACATCGTTATCAGAATTCAATTTTATCTATCTCTATAAGTATTATAGTACGGTATAACATGTGTAAAGGACTGTAATTTTCACACTCTCTTGAATTAGTGTGAACAACATTAGTGTTAATCACTTTCTGCACGTATTTTGTATTTTTTTATGCAACAAAAAAATCAGGAAATTTCCCCTTTTTGTTTTTCTAAAATTTTATTCTTTTTGTTTGTACTTACACACATTTTGGTTAGTATTTATTCATTGTATAACATTCTTAACTTTTCCATTGATACAGTTCAATAGTTTTATTTATTTTATCGATCTTTCACCTATTATATTATAATTTAATAACGGGCCTGCGATGAAAAAAGTACAAGAAGAGTAATAGGTACTCCATATATCTATTTTTTGGTGCCCGTTTTTTCTAAAAAATAGGAGGAAAAATCACTTAAGTCAGGATTACTTGTAAAATGAATTTATATTTTTTCTATGATTTTGCTAAAAAAATATTCTTTCCACCAATTTGTACATGCGGTATCTGGCAACAGTTTTTTTTCCTTTATTCAATTTATTCTAATGATTCACATTTATTTTTGAGCAGTAAATTACTTTTTATTGATCTAAGTTTAAGAAAACAGTTGAAAAAGAAAAAATTTACTCATCCGTGGAGCAAAGAAATAGCTATATCAAGAATAAAATTTTAACAGAAAAAACCAAAACCGTTCTGGAACACAGAATATTTTTACAGATTGCCTATCAAGCTTGATCAAAATCAAAAACAGTATAACTTGGAATATTTGTCTATTTTACATGGAATGACATTGCAGCCAGATTACATCAACTTTCTCTGGGAGAGAGAAAAACTCTATCTTCTTCGAATTATGTAAATAGGGACCTTTTTTATTTTATTGTTTGCTGTTTTAGCAATCTGGCTACATGTTCGTTCCATATAATATTTACGTATTTTGTGTCGTCTCTTTTTTTTTTTTTTGATCAAGTTTGGTAGGTAATCCGTATCAATATTCTGTACTCCTGAACGATTTTACTTTTTTCTGTAAAAATTTTATTCCTAAGCTGTTGCTTTTTTTTTTTCGGCTCGGTGGATGATTAAAAATTTGGAATTTTTTATCTTTTTTTTAAAATTTAGACCAATAAAAAGAAATTTATTGTTGAAAAATCCATGTGAATCATTAAAATAGATTATATAAATGAAAAAAAAAAAAGCACTGTTACCAGATGTGGCATCTAAAATTGATCGATAGAATTAGCTTTGAAGCAGAAAAAATAGAAATCAATTTTACAAAAAACCTTGACGGGATGGAACAAACAGAACATTTTCGAAATCAGGAGACCAAAGAGCATAAGAATCAGCGAAGGCTGTTTTCGTATTTTTCCAAGAATCCCAATTTCGCATTGTTGTGTAATCTATATACATTGGATGAAGGATGTACTATTAGATGAAGACAACCCCTTTTCTTTCTGAGTCTATTGAGAATTCCTAGTGCAACAAAGGGCGGCTGGCATTTTAGTTTAACTAATTTGGAGTATTAGTATCATACAGCATAAATTTTCGACTTGTGATACAACTTCACTTAAGTTTACAGAAGATGGCAAACGACCCCCCTCCATCCTCCCACTAAAGAAGGATCTCACGCTGGCAAGTACTGCAACAACTCAGACATCAGTTGAGTTTTTTTAATTCTTGCATACAGCATGTAGACAAAACATTTTTTTATCGGCGAATCTTCCTAAATTTCTAATTGGGAAGAAGCAGAAGAACGGCGAAAAACAAAAGCCTTCAGACGCGTTGGGATCCAAGAGACGACAATGGCAAGGTCTTCCAACAAAAGCCGGGATTAAGGCCAGCGAAACGCGATACCAGCGACGACGTAACAAAGAGACGGTGGTTTATATACGATGCAGTTACAACAACAAAACGAACGCTTTCATCTGCTTCATGCACTCACAGAAGCTAGGAATCTTTCGGGGGATTTCACTTCGATGAACAATGGCGGTTTGTGCTTAAAAAAGAAAAATTAAAATCATCCGACGAGCAATTAAAAAGAGCGCCTTAAATGCCTGGATTAATGTGCTTGACCTCGCACGCGCGCAAAGGGTAATTCTATCAATTGATTATTATCTCGGCGAAGTAAAAGAGCAGGTCTTCATGGCTATTGTTAATTCAAGACCCTAGCGCAGTCGAAAATTTCATACTGAAAGCATACATTTGTTTCACGACCTCAGAGCGTCCCCCCCCCCCCACGTGGGATGTGCAAAAGTTTTCAATTAAAATTATGTTATTTAGTTGCCTAGTCGGCCCGCCATCTCAATTTTTCTAGAGGTAGTATAAGGTTTCTATTTAAAAGGTATATAACTCAATGGAAAGCATATGGAAAAACAACCAAAAGTGCACCTACATGCATGTAAATACATTAGTTTCTCAAAATCAGGGGTAGAGGCAATCGCCGCTCCTGACCCCTTTTATTGACGAACCTGTTATCTAGAATCGTACCTACTACATTTGTAAGTAAAAATAAATACTTAACTCTGTAGAAAATTTGGAATCATAGCGAAGGCACCCAGACTGATAATTCAAAAGAATTGCAGGATTTGTTAATTTTTATATAAATAAGAACTTTTTTATGTACAGGAAAACTCTTGTTCCGCCCTCTTCCATCCGGATTGTAAAATAATCTGGATTATAACTTTTTAATATTGATATTCGCATTAATAATAATTTAAAACCATGATGATAAGAACGTAACAGAAAGAACGGCGAGCATTCGCTTTTTATGATTAAATGTGCATCCCTGCTTATTTTGATAATTTAACAAATATCACGGCTGAGGTAGAACCCCAGCTGAACTGTTAATGATAAAGCTTTAGATAGTACGTGCTTCATTCAAACGACACACCTGTTTGAAACCGATAACAGTAGACCAATGTTTCTCTTTTAAAAAAATGAATGAAAAATTATTCACCTTATTTTTTAATGTTCTGTAAGGAATTCTATGAAATTCTGTCACGGAGGCTTGTTGTCAAGGGCGTATCTATGTTTCAAGAGAGGGTCAATCGATTTTATTGTGTATCATTTACTACACGTCGTGGTTTACAACAGTAGAGCTCATATGTTTTGGACTTCAATTGCGAAACATATCCTGAGCAGAGACCTAAACCTCCCTCCTGGCCTCCTGCTAGCATCAAAGACAGTCTAAAAATGCTTGTTTTTGAACTTCAATTATGAAAATTTACCACTGGTGCGTCCTTCAGGGGAGGGGCGATCGCCCTTCCCTTGTATCCGCCCCTGTTTATTTTTACTGTAGTAAACAATTAGTCTGCTCATTTTAGGGCTGGGTCAGTCAAAGTGACTCTAAATGAAAGGATAAGTTAGAAGCTTGTCGTTTAAAATAATCTTTTTCTCATTTAAAACTTTTTTTACAACTCTTACTTCTCAATTTTGGACTACTATCCAACACTTAAATTTCAGTTTTATGCCACCATTAAAATACGAGTGATAATGTTAAAAAATAAAGAAATTGGATCCAAGTTTCCTTTAAACAATCTAATTGCATTCCCCTATTGCGCAGTAACTCGTCGATTTTTACAAAATCATTTCTAATTGAACTTTGCACACTTTCAGACTTTCCCTCGATTTCGAAACTTGATTTCGCTTGTGAATCAGAGCCTGGGATTTGTACACATCAAAATGCCTCAACCGCACGTTTCTCACACTTTTTACCCTTCATCGCGGGGGTTGACTAAGATCCAGCTCTGTCATGAGTCAGCTTGACCTGTCTGCAGCTGAACTTTCGTCTCGAATTGTAGACAAATGGTTTTTTCGAGTTGGGTGTTAACCCAATAATGTGGCGCCGCTTTTCGTTTTTCTGCCGTAATCCCCGTTATTTTCCTTCCCCGTTTTATTACTGCACACATCCGGGGTCAAACGGTTTGGGTGAAACCACCCACCCCCGTGAAGGGCACCCCTCGATGATCGGTTCTGCGGCTTAGATCGTCTGAATTAATTGCTTCATCTCTGGTTTGTTAGTGTTTCATTTGTTTCTCAAAAAAGCCCCCCCCCCTTTTTTTTGAATTTTCGTGCTGTCGCCAAATATATGACTAGGACTTAGAAAACGATAAAACTTTGCAAAATTTATGAACAGTTAATTGCTCAATTCATTGATGCAGCCTGACATTTGGAGGTACATATTTGCCCCTTATATCAAAGAATTTTTTACTTTTGGCTTTTTATTTTCTTACATTTGAGTATGAGTAACTGTTATTCATTTTAACATGCAGTATCAACTTTCAAACAAAAAACCTAAAACAATAATAATTGAAAATTTTGTGGGGGTGACTTTTCCTGTCACACCCGCTACATGCACTAATTATTACTTTTAAGTAATAATATTTTTTTAGAAAGGGGATACCTTAAAATAAAATACATAATGGCTACTCAATGTATAAAAATTAAAAGTCAAAGTTTAAAATTCCTGTATTAATGTGCAAATATTTATGCACAAATCTCACATCCATAAACAGAGGGTTGTACGTCCAAATGTGTCTTAAACCGTTCAAACGTATGCTAAAGCTATAGTGATCTAGTTAAATCAATCCGTATTAACGTCAATATTAGTAATACATAAATATAAATATTAATTAACTGAAATTAATGAATATTTAATGGGCATATCAATAATCAAGTAATTAATTTCAATTATATTTGTAACTCAAAGGAATGCTATTAAATGTGCAATATTTAGAAGCAATAAAAGCTAATTTTTTTCCAAAGGTTTCTGCATAATGAGGTTTTTACATAAAATGCTTTAGTGAAAATTCTTTTAAGTCATATATTGAAGAGTAATAAATTGTTTGTAGTTAAAATATAAGCATTTGTATTTTTAAACTAGCGGAATTTTTGGTTCTAAATTTGTATCTTTAATATTCTGCATTCTATAACCACAAAAAAAAAAAAAAAAAAAAAAAAAAAATTCATAAATTTAAGAAAAAATATCAGCATTTTCCTAGAGTAGATTGGTGTAATTTAATTTCAGATCATAAAACCCCTAAGCTGTAAAAGAGTCTTGTGCATACATATTTTTTCTTCAGTTGAAAAATTGCCATTAATATTGCACTATATTATGAACGCTCTAATTTGCACACGTGACTATATATGTGTAGAAAAATTAGGTAATTATTGTTTTTAAAATAATTTTACTTATAATTTAAAAATAGAATAAATTCATATATACTAGTTGAAATTTTCAACTAAGAATTGCAACTTCTATATAATTAGACTGGGTCCAAAACCTTGTCATTTTTGTATAAAAATGGATTGAGCTTTATGTAAAAAATTCGTGAATTCAAGATTAGAGTAAAATTTCTCGTGCGTTCACATACATAAACTATCATTGTTAAATTAACATTCGTGCATTGAATTCATACTTGAAATACCATAGAGCCTGTAAATACATTAACCACTTTTCTTAGCTGTGATTAATTTAAGTCTGTTTTTAAATTAAGTTTTTAAATGAATATTTGATTTTGTTGAAAAATAGAAATTTCTAAACTTTTACTAGTTTTCATTTGAGCTTAACCGAGCTAGAGTGCATTTAATTGGAACAATATTTAAATTCAAGGATTAAAAAAATGTATAACAAAATAAAAAGCAGCAATATTCGCTTATCCATACAGAAACTCGTATACAAATAATACAAAGTAATAAAGTTGACGATTCAAAAACCCTAAGAAATCAGTCAATGTGCAATCTTGAGTGCTCAAAAAACCGCAACACTGAAAAAAGCCGCACTTTCCCTTCAATGTAGCTTACCCGCAATAGCAGTTCTACTGCAGTGAAGCAGTATCTCTTTTGCCCCAATCCAGCGCGATGGTGTTACATCGATAAGCCTTAACAGTGAAAAAATTTCCGTTTGCATATCCAAACAGTTTTATTTCATGATATAACAAAAATGTTTGAGTTTTATAATTAGAATGTTTAATTCTTTTCAGGAGTCCCGTAGATTGTTAGTTGTGCTTTTGAATTATTCATTTTTATTTTTACTTAATTTCGAACATAGTTACTGGCTTTTCAAAAACTCAACTGAAAAGTACGTTTATGACATATTTTAATTTCATCGAAATTAAAAATTTCTTTGCAATTCATTCGAAAGTTCTCCATGTTATCAAACATTTGATAAGTTTTTGTTTACTAAAAAGTCGGAAGTATCCGGGAAATTTCAAAAATTGACAATTTTTCACATTTCTAGAGAAATGCGAGACGAATTATTCTGTACCTTTTGTCATAAATGCTTCCACTCACTTTCCAGCGGGAATGCAATCATTTAGAAAACCTGCGGATGTAAAAAGGTTTTTTTGAGTCGTGTAAAGCTAGGAATAAACTAAATTTTCCAAATTAATTTTTCGTGCGATGTACAAGTGTTCTCAGTGTTTTTTTTAAAGAATTGCATTTTTATTCACGAAGGTACAAAAGCACTTTTTTTAGTGCCGACTATTTCTTGCACCAACAAATTATTGGTGCTGTAAACCCTTCTTTGTTATTAATCAACCTGGTACAATGATACCTAATATTTTCAGGTGTTATAATATTTCTTGTGAATGAATGGGTGAAGAATTGCCACGTTGCTATTTGCAATCGCGATTCCCCCTGTCGGTGACAATAAAGAACAAGTTTTTTGCTTATTTATTTATATCCGGTTCTTTCATCGCTTGGCACCGAAATGAGACATCTTTAGTAGAAAAAGAAGCGACAGGCAATGGGGCGTGGAAAAAATATTCCAATTATTAATGACGCCTTAAACGCTGAGCTTGAGCTAGAGTAAACCCTGCTCTGCCTTAAATAAACAAAACTCCAAATAATTTATATAAATAAAGCGATGCTCTCTAAACGAACCGAAGGAAACTCGGTTTCAGCACATTCTCAGCCGGGAGGAAAAAAATCAGGTCGATAAAATTGTTTTTCGTCATTCTTGCGTTAAAACACAAAAGCACTGCTACAAATGAGACGTGGTTGAGGGGTTTTTTTTTTTCCTTTTCTTTTGTGTGGGTGACTAGGCTCCTATATTTAAACTAAAGACGCCGTCTCGATCCTAATCATTTTCCCTTTTGAATGAAATGCATTTTATGGTTTGTTTGAAACAAAGGAGAAGGCTTTAAAAAATATTAACTTTTATGAAATAAATAGTTATACCAAATTATGAAACATCCCCCTTTATCTTTGCTTTTAAATTTAGTTTTTTTTTTCACTGAGCATGTTCGAAATTTAATGCACCACATTACTTGTGTTATTTTTATTAGCTACTCCTTTTAACAAGTGCTCTTAACTTCCTTTAAAAAAACGGGAATAAGAACCAAGGGTAAGCAATGTGATATTTAATTTTTTCTATTTACCCCAAAGAAACTCCACTCAAGGGTAAATGGAAACAACCAAGTTATTTCATTCTCCCTACTTTTTAGAAGATTAAGGTTTGCTGTAAATTACTTTTCCTTGTATTTTACGCAAATTCAGCTCGTAATTCAATTATTTTGTATTTTTTCTTATTAAGAGCAAGAATCTGAGAAACTGTCACGCCTAGCATTATGAGGTGATTCATGACCTCTCAGATTTTCTCCCAAAAATTACCAAATGTTTATTATCTTATTGAAAGACCAAATCCAGAATGTTTTGCTCTAAAGTTGAGTTGTTTAGTTTTTATGGATCCCTAAAGATGAAGGTGCGGCATCAAAAATTACGCGGATTTTCAAGACATGGAAGATGGAAGTTGCCGTGAGCCAAAACTCTTACCAGGAACTGTTTAACTCCAATTTTCTTTTTGTATATGGAATATAGAAGGTTGAAACTTTACAAAATGAATGTTAAATTTGTGGTAAGTTGTTGCCGTAAGGTCAGTGAAGGCCCTCAAAACAAGGCATTTTTGACGTTTTTTAGCGTTTTTGAGGTCCAAAAACAACTTGTACATTTCAGTTGGCACGGCAAAAGTAGTGTCGTTTGAAAGACCAGTGTAAGCACTTTAAAATAATGTATAAATAACCGAGGAAAGTTCAACGTGCTTTTAGTTGCGTAAGGCCGAAATATGAAAAATGTCATATTTTACCGATATTCAAACGGTCATAACTTCCTCTGCCAACAACATATTGGAATATTTTTTTTTGCCAATGTCATACTCTATTCTTTGTCTTAACAGAACAGTTGAGACCTTTGAGGCAAAATGTGAAAAAAATTTTTACAAAAAATGTACAGGAAAAAATAAATTTTTTGTAAAAAATTTTTTCACATTTCGCCTCAAAGGACTCAACTGTTCTGTTAAGACAAAGAATAGAGTATGACATTGGCAAAAAAAAATATTCCAATATGTTGTTGGCAGAGGAAGTTATGACCGTTTGAATATCGATAAAATATGACATTTTTCATATTTCGGCCTTACGCAACTAAAAGCACGTTGAACTTTCCTCGGTTATTTATACATTATTTTAAAGTGCTTACACTAGTCTTTCAAACGACACTACTTTTGCCGTGCCAAATGAAATGTATAAGCTGTTTTTGGACCTCAAAAACGCTAAAAAACGTCAAAAATGCCTTGTTTTGAGGGCCTTCACTGACCTTACGGCAACAACTTACCACAAATTTAACATTCATTTTGTAAAGTTTCAACCTTCTATATTCCACATACAAAAAGAAAATTGGAGTTAAACAGTTCCTGGTAAGAGTTTTGTCTCACGGCAACTTCCATGTCTTGAAAATCCGCTTAATTTTTGATGCCGCACCTTCATCTTTAGGGGTCCATAAAAACTAAACAACTCAACTTTAAAGCAAAACATTCTGGATTTGGTCTTTTATTAAGATAATAAACATTTGGTAATTTTGAGAAAATCTGAGAGGTCATGAATCACAGGCGTGACACTCTCTCAGATTCTTGCTCTTAAATGACTTCAGCGGGTCGCATGCTATCGACGAGCCACAGATCTAGTACTGTTGATGTAGAACTTCTTAAGCTATAAGCCTGATTGTGCGCAGTGCGATTTTAACTGTTCACAATACTATATCAGCTTCATGGGAAAATAAAGGGGGTGTTTCATTTATCCTGGTCTCCGAGGTAAAACAGGACATGACTTTAGTTGTTGTAAAACAGCCATTAAGTCAAGTAAGTCAAATTTTTCATTCTCAGCAACTCTCAGAAATTTTGGTCCTGGACATACTGCACAAAATTTTATGTCTGAAAGCATTCAAGAGGAAGGGAAGGACTTAAAGAGTTGATACATTGTAATTCCATTTCCACTAACCTCAACTGGCTCTATGTTAGTAATAACACCAACAAAAAAGGTTCTTAATATCTTTTCCATGGTTTTTTAGAAATATCTTAGCAAATCAAAAAGATTTAATTTACTATGAATGGCGTCAATAATTTCGCGTAGCGCCATACTATTTCAGTGAGTAATGCATAAAGCTTAGCTGCAATTCGTTTGAATATCAGTACAACGTATTCTGTTAAAAGAATAGAATTAAACGTTTTATACTTCTTGATTAAAACAAAAAGTCAACTTATAAGTTTACTATTCTTCATTTTTTTTCATTTATCCACTTATTTTCTAGCGAAATTCACTGCTTTTTCATTACATCATATGAGTTTCATATAAAAGATTATAAGAGAAAAGCTAAACATACAGTGGCTCACAAAAGTGTTCGTACACCTTGAAAATTTGTAGAAAAAGCCATATTCCCTCGAATTGAACTTGAGTATTGATTTCAATATTCTTTTACACTATGTTTATATTATTCTGAATGAAACCCAGCATTTAGTTTTTAAAAATTAATTAACTATTTTTCTTTTTGATATTGGTCCAAACATACAGAGTCATAGAAAAAACGCGCCACATAAGTCTTCATACACCCAAGTAATGTCGAATAAATTCGTACTTAAAATTATCGTCTGACATTTTTTATTACTTTTTCTTGTAGATAACATTTAATATAATCGTTTGGCATCAAATTTTGTTTGTTTACTCCGCAAAATTCTACATATTTTTTGAAGATGGCTCGCACTCGTAAAGAAACAAAAGATTCGAAAATAAATTATTTTTTATTATATTCGGGGTAAATCATATCGAAGTATTGCCAAATTAGTTAAACTCATTCGACGGTGCAGTGTGTGATTAAACGGTTTAAAGAAGAAAATAGGATCGAAAATAAGGTAAGGAAAGGTAGACCGTCAAAACTAACAAAGCGTGATCAGAGATTTATAATCAGAAAATTTGTCAAAAACCCACGTTTGAGTGCAGTAAAAGTTTCTGCAGAGTTTAATGAAAGGTTTTCTACGTCAATTTCACCAGAAACTGTTCGCAGAATCCTCAGATCAGCTGGGTTAAACGGGCGCTCTGCCCGGAAAAAAATTTTTGTTAGCTCGAAAAACAGGAGGCTCAGAATTTCCTTCGCAAAATCGATGTTAAACAAGTCCGAAATGTATTGGAAACATATACTGTTTGCAGATGAAAGCCAGTTTAATGTTTTTGGTTCAGATGGACGTATAACTGTATGGAGAAGGAAAAATGAGGAGCTTAATTCTAAAAACTTAGTTGGAACATTAAAACATGGCGGCGGAGGTGTTCTTGTGTGTGGGTGCATGTCAGCATCAGGTCTAGGAAATTTGGTTTTTATTGATGGAATTATGAATCATCAAGTTTATTTAAATATTCTAAAAAACAATTTGAAACTATCAGCCCAAAATTTGGGTATTGGCAATAACTCTGTTTTTTATCAAGACAATAATCCTAAGCACACAGCTTTCAACGTTCGCTCCTGGTGCCTGTGTGTATAATTGTCCAAAAGTTTTGAAAACACCACCTCAATCTCCGGATTTGAATCCAATTGAACATATTTGGAGAGAATTGGAAGTTAGGATCAGAAAACATGACATCAGAACAAACAATGAACTAAAAACGGTGATTATGGATGAGTGGTTGAAAATTAAGGGCCCTGCTCCACATCAGCGTAAAACGCGACCGAAACCGAAGGCAGAAAGCGAAAATCCGGGTACTTTCCATAGGAACGGGGGGGGGGGCTATGTAATCCATTTTAAGTTTCTGCTTTATTTTTCTGCTTTACGTCAATGTGGAGCAGGGCCCTGACTCAGAAATTACAAAAAAAAACTGGTGAAATCTATTCCCAGACGCTTAAAAGCTGTTGTGTATGCTAAAGACTATCCTACTAAATATTAATTTAAGGAAAAATTATGATGTTTAATAATATATTGATATTTTTTTCAAAGTGTACGAAGACTTGGGGGGTGGAATAAAAGTTTTAATAAGTTTTGTTTAGTTATTTTTTAAAAATAAAGTTTTACTGTGTAATTAAAATCATTCATGCAGCCTAATTGAGAACAGAATATAGTTCTTATTCGTAAATTCCCATTCTGAAATATTCATTTTTATTTGTGAATAGAGCTATATTTCATTGAAAACTGTAGGTGTACGAAGACTTTTGAGAGCCACTGTATATGCTTTTGACATTTTCCTGTTTGTAATTAAAAAAAATACCAACAAAGAATTTCAACTGAACTCAAGAATTTTCGTCTGCGGAGACAGACGTAATTCTTCCCCAACACTCCCCCATGTTTAGGCGTTCACGCAAGCATCTTCTGCGATGCTATTTTTAGCTACTGATGACATTTGGTTGTTATGGGCGGAAAAGGAAAGGGGTGAATAATGGAAAGACTGAATTACTTAATTTCTCAGTACTTGAACGCTTGGTACTGTCTGTAAAATTTTGACGGATTTTTTTTTCTCCCTTTCTTTTTTGTATATCTATGAAGATTTTTCTCCTTGCGTTTAAGCTTGAGAAAAAGGGTAATCAGCCGAGTTTGGGAGAAAATTAAGTCCTTTTAAGGAGAGAGTTTCATCAAAAATCTGAACGTATTTGTTGAAAATGATAAAAAGTGCTTTGTTCTAAAATGTGAGTAAAATGAATAGTTGACGTAAATGAAACACAAATTGTCGAAAAAATACGAGGGTTGTTTTTTTTTCAACCTCCGATTGGCTAGAAATAATTAACGGATTCAAATCTAAAAAATATTTTATTATCAAAAGTAAGGTACAATTACAATGCTCTACAATTCTCTACATAATCACCTTGACGATTGAAGCATTTGTTATATCTGTGAACAAACTTTATTATAGCCTCCTCGTAAAATGTTGCCGCCAATGATTGGAAGTTAGTTGGGACGGTGTCTTTTGGTTCCACGCCACTTTGGAAGCACGATGCCTTTCCAAACCCCAACCAGGGATCTCAAAGTCCCTGCTTCAGTTCAGGGAACAAATGAAAGTCACTTGGTGCTCGGTAGGAACTTTATGGTGGGTGTTCAAAAATGTCCCATTGAAATTGCTGGATGAACCGTTGGGTTACACGAGCGCTATGATGACGGGCATTGCCATGTCTCCCTGCTTGGGGGCATGGCAATGCCCGTCCCTTTGCTTGGGGTCTGGAAAGGCATCGTGCTTCCAAAGTGGCGTGGAACCATTTAAATTAGTTTATTCATGTTTTAATGCTGGAAATTGCATTTAATTCATCTGGAGCAAGTTTGTGCAGCCTGGAGTGACATCACACTGATATGCTTTTATCCATCTTTATGCGAGTTTTTTCTCGCATAATTCTAATCTCCCACTCACAGTGCAGATGAATTTTTTTGTTACTATTATAATATGAACATCTATTATATTATGAAGAGGTATTTCCGGGCTTATAGGCCGTGGTCGATGAGAAACATAAATCTCAAACGTTTCGTCGGACACTGCGGTCGACATCATCAGTGAGTAGTTTTGGTGAGACTGATGCGCTAGCCTGCACCTGCACAAGAATTTGGATCGGGCGTACAGAGAAGTGGTTGCTCTTTTACCCGAGGTCTTAGAATGACTCGTAAACTAGAAATTCATGGAGCCTGTTGCGGCATCAGCAACGTCTCCACCTTAGGGGCGGAGCGAGAGAGGGTAGGAAAGACTAAATGGAGAGCTGTGATTGGTTGGGTACCTGAACCTCTGGCTGTGCCTCTGGCTTTCTCAAAAAACAACAAGATATGTTTTTGTATTTTTTAAAATTTTATGAGATTTTTTCTTACATTTTCGATAATTTTATAATTTTTTTTTTTTTTTTTAATATTAAAAAACCATAAGAGAGAGCGTTGCGAAGCAACGGGAAAACACATAGACACAAAACGCAAACACGAAACATCAACACGAGACGAACGAGAAGCGAGAGGCACAAACTATATGGGGCCGAGCTGCGGATTAGGCAGTGGGTTGTTGACCGTGCTAAGAGAGTCATAATTAAGAAATTGGGTCGAAAAGGGGTACGGATATTTTGCATTTCTGTCGTCATAAAGAATTTGGCTGTTTACTTTTGGATTAGGGTGAATCTCGACTGAGCGGTAAAAGTTCCTCGATTGTTTAATGATAAATCGGGATATTGAGGGGATATTAATTTCACTATGCAGGTCTTTCCCCCTGTCATAGCGCCTAGCATCGGTCATCTGCCTAATCATCTTGTTTTGTACCACTTGTATATTGTGGATGTTAGAGATTGCAGAGTAGCCCCTTATGGCTGATCCGTACATGAAGGTCGGGAGTATCACAGTGTTATATAGTAGTCTTTTGTTTTTTCTGCTAAGTTTACTGCGATACCCGAGGATCGGCTTAAGTTCAAGTATGCGGGAGTCTGCTGATTTTAGAATTTTGCAAATGTGCTTATTGAAATACATCCCCTGGTCCAGTAGGAGTCCAAGATACGTCACTTCTCTGGAGAATTTGATGGTTTCATTCTTAATTTTAATATGAGGGGGGGGTTTTCTTTTTTTCATGCTTTTTAAAGTGGATAATGGTGGTTTTTTTGGGGTTGATTTCAATGCGCCACGTTTTGTACCAGCTGGATGAACTGTCCAAATAATTTTGCAGATTTTTGCTAGCTAGCCTTCTATTGTAGTGTTTGGAAATAACTGCGACATCATCCGCATACATAGCCAAGAGGATATCATTGGAGGTAGGGAAATCAGAAATGTAGATGTTAAATAAAAGGGGGGAGAGAACACTACCTTGAGGGGTTCCAGAATAAATGCTAGTTTTAGGGGAGAGATGATTTTTGATGCGGACCTGAAAAGTTCTATTGTTAAGGAAATCGTGGATAATTTTGACTAGGTAGTACGGAGTGTCGCAGTTAATTAGCTTGTATATGAGCCCCTTGTGCCAAATCCGGTCAAATGCTTTAGATACATCCAGGAAAGCGCCAATTGTGCATTTCTTCCTGTTTAGGCCTTCAATGATGTAGTTGGAGACCCTCAGCAATTGATGGATGGTGCTATGGCCTTCTCTGAAGCCAAATTGTTCATCGGGAATAATAGAGTAGTTAGTAGCATGATTTGAAAGGTGGGTTTGAATAATCTTTTCGTAAATTTTAGCCATTGAATTTAGGAGACTGATTGGGCGGTAGTTTTCGGGGTTATTTACAGGGGTGGCTTTTTTATGAATTGGGGCGACTATGGCGTTCTTCCATGATGGGGGGTAGTAATTAAGGCGGATGCAGCTATTATAAATTTTGGTGAGATTGGTGAGGACGTTCTTCGGGATTTTCTTAAGAGCAAGGTTGGTGATTTGGTCCTCTCCAGGGGCTTTTCTGTTCTTTAATTTAGAAATTTGGGAGTAGATAGTATGGGGGGAGATGAAAGGGTGGTTGAAGTTGGGCCGGAGGGTTATTCAGGAATTGGTTAATCGTCTGCTCTACCTGAAACTCAAAATTGGGATCCTCATGGGGGGGGGGGTGCTCTTTGAAATTATTTCCGATGGTGTGGGCGAAAATGGTGGCCTTTTCCTTATTATCGGTGAATTTGCGATTATCTACTTTCAGGTCTGGAATTTCGAACTTTTTGTTTTTAAAGCAGTTTATTGCCTGGTAAAGGGTCTTTTTCTCGGCCGATAAATTCTGGATGTAATTTTCCCATTTGGAGTTTTTATAATGTCTGATGAGGTCCTTAATATTGTTTTGCATCCTGTTAATATCTCTGTTTAAATTATTGTTGCGTGTGAGTCTTCTTTCCTTACGGAGTCTGTTTTTGATGAGGATGAGATGCCGAATAAAGGGGGGGAGTCTCATGGGGGCATTATTAATTTGGATTTGGGTGGTTGCAAGGTTGACTGCATGTTGGATAGCCTGAGTAGTATTACTAATGCAGGCGTCAAGCTCTGGTTTGGAAGTAATCTTTGGGTTCCCTGGGACAGTGCTGGTGAGAACATCATGGAATTTGCGCCAGTTCGTCGAGGGGAAGGAGATAGTTTTCTTTGGGAGTCTAAAATTTAATCCGAGGTAAAGCATGACCGGATTGTGGTCAGAGGAGAGCTCATCGTAGGAGTCTACAATAAAAGGCCAGTTGTCTCCCCTAAGCAGGGCGAAGTCAATTATTGAAGGGGCGCCGTGGCTGAAATGGGTGGGTTTGGAGGGGGCTAGAATTTGGAAGTTTCTGCTATTGGCATAATTTTGGACAGTATGACCCCTGTGGTTGCAGTAATTGTTGCTCCAGTTAGTGTGGTGGGCATTGAAATCTCCCATTCGGCCGCTCGGGTATTTAAGTAAACTGCTGATTGCGTGTTGGCTCCTGATTGGTTGTTGTTTCTCTGGCCTCTGGAGCGGTCTGGATTCTGATTGGATGGATTTTCCGGAATGGGTGAGCCTCCGTCTATGTCTGGACCGTTATGGCGAGCGGATCTAAGGACGGAATGCCATATTTTCGGTAAGTTGAAGTTCTCTTCTTTTCTATTGAAGTTACGCGGATGCTTAAAAATTTCGATTGCTTCGCGATGAAGACGGGCATATTAATGGGATGTTGTGGCCAGGATTTCTGTGTCTTTAAATTTGATGTTGTGGACTCCTTCTTGTTGGCTGTGTTCGGCTACTGCTGACTTCTCATAGTGTCCTAACCGGCAATGACGTTCGTGCTCGGAAAGGCGTGTCCTGATGCTGCGTTTCGTGGTTCCAACATAAACGGATCCGCACGAGCACGGAATTTTGTATACTCCTGACGCAGAGAAGGGGTCACGGGGGTCTTTCACCGGGCGATAGTAGTTCCTTAGTTGGTTGGTGGGCGTGAAAACAGTCTTGACGTTGTGTTTCTCCAAAAGTTTCCCGAGCCGGTCTGTAATCCTGTACAGGTATGGCAGGAAAACTTTTCCTAATGGCTCAACTGGTGTGGTATTCTCTGCGTCAGGAGTATACAAAATTCCGTGCTCGTGCGGATCCGTTTATGTTGGAACCACGAAACGCAGCATCAGGACACGCCTTTCCGAGCATGAACGTCATTGCCGGTTAGGACACTATGAGAAGTCAGCAGTAGCCGAACACAGCCAACAAGAAGGAGTCCACAACATCAAATTTAAAGACACAGAAATCCTGGCCACAACATCCCATTACTATGCCCGTCTTCATCGCGAAGCAATCGAAATTTTTAAGCATCCGCGTAATTTCAATAGAAAAGAAGAGAACTTCAACTTACCGAAAATATGGCATTCCGCCCTTAGATCCGCTCGCCATAACGGTCCAGACATAGACGGAGGCTCACCCATTCCGGAAAATCCATCCAATCAGAATCCAGACCGCTCCAGAGGCCAGAGAAACAACAACCAATCAGGAGCCAACACGCCATCAGCAGTTTACTTAAATAACCGAGCGGCCGAAGCTAGCGCATCAGTCTCACCAAAACTACTCACTGATGATGTCGACCGCAGTGTCCGACGAAACGTTTGAGATTTATGTTTCTCATCGACCACGGCCTATAAGCCCGGAAATACCTCTTCATATTGACGCCGGCCGTGAAAGCTTGAAGAAGTATCTATTATATTCATTTTTTGAGAGGGCATATAGAAAAGATTTTGAATTCCCCGTCAAGTTTAACACTTACCACTCGCAAACCCACCAGGCGACTGACACTTGTATCCGTTATTACTGCAAGTAAAATTAATCAAATGAATTGACGTTGCACAATACCCGTTACCTCCAGGACTATTAGTACACTGCAAAAAATGAACTGCTGTGTTTACAGTATAATTCTGGCAGCCGAGGTTCCAATTTAAAATAGTAAAATGGACAGTCACAAACTGTAAAACAAGCAATTTTAGATTCTTACTGTAAAGTAAGAAATTTTACAGTTTATTGCCGTAACGATTAGCAGTGTTATACCGAAAAAACAACAGTATAATACTGGCAGCAGAGGTTCCAGTTTAAAACTGTAAAATCAGCAATTTTACAGTTTAGTACTGTAAAGTTAGCAATTTTATAGTTTATTACTGTAAAATTAGCATTTTTTACAGTTTATTACCATAAAATTAGCTGGGTTATACTGTAAAAACAGCATTCATTTTTTACAGTGTAGAAGCAACTTTCTCCTTATGCTTTTAAAAGCTACATAGATCTGACAATGTTTTGTTATTGAAAAAAAAAGGGGGGGGGGTGCGGGGAATTTGTCGCCTTGGTGCCTTGAGCAACATTGACATTAATATGTTTCATTTACATTTTGGAAGGTAACTGCAGATCTCACAGGGCGATGTCTAAACAGTCTCCCTCTCGTTTCGCACCACACCTTTTCGTTTTGTGTGACCGCTCGTGATAAGGAACGTAAGTCAACAGAGATAAAACTGAGTGTTTTGGCGGTCGTTTAAGTTTACCTATAAGACTGCGATGACCTGCGCTGACTGGGAAGCAGATTCTAAATGGGGTACAAAGGCGAAGTTCGTTTACTTCTTGGCGCCTTGCATTTCCTCCCTTCTGTCTTATCTCTGGAAATTTTTTTAGCGATTGTGCAAAGCATATTCGAAAGTACATGAGAATGCGGTGATAAAAAAGTTCCCTCGGTGAAACATTTGATAAATTTCGCATTCTTTCCTGCTCAGCGGCATTCGAGCCAACTGTTATTGTGCAGCTAAATTAATTGCATTCTCATTCATGCTATTTCAATGAATGGGAAAGATTCTCCGCTATCTTCATTAAGAGATTCATTAATTATTTCGCATTGATTGTCCTTTCAAGCATCGCTTCTATGAGAGGGTTGGTCTCTCAGAAGCCTTGATTTCAAGGTGCATCGCCAGTCCTAGCATGCTAATATGTACGCAAGAATGCGGAGTCGGAGGGGGGATTACCCGACTCCTGGAATTTTAAAACTTTCTACTCATTAACCACAAAAACATTCCAAATCCACAACCTGCTATGACTCCGCAGCGGTAGTAGAATTGTAGACTCAGAGGGAGAACGACTCCTACAACCTCATTTTTTTTCAATCATTCATTTATACATTTCATAATTGTTTTATGAAAACTAAATTTAATTGAATTAAAATTAAATGTAGGTTACTTTAAATCTGATTGATTGAGTTGAACTAAAAAAATTAGAACCAATTTGAGTCTTTTTTTGACTTCTAACCAAGTTTGTTTCAACTAACTTCCAATCTTCTTCTGCAATCAGTTTCGACAGCTGAAACATTGAAAGTACTCTGAACTAAATTTGAGTGTGATTTCTTAAGTCCACTAATCAATCCATTTTGAATTTAGTTGATTTTTTAGATGCCCAGTACTGTACTCGGGTTTCGTGCTCAAAAGATTCGTGTGAAGATTTGTTAATCACAATTAAAATTTGAAAATAAATAAATAAATACATTTTTTTAAATAGTTCGTTTGAAATTCAGATTTTAAGACTATGTGGAGTTCGGTAAGAGGGAATGACTCGAAAATCATACTGACAGCCGATTTTCGTCTCAACCGTTTAATCAGAAAGCTCACTTCTAATACTTGTTAGCAAAGTAAATAATTTAAGGATAGGAGTACTTTTGTTTTAAGAAGCAGAAAATTTTAAGCTTTTTAATATGGTCAGGGTGTCCGCGCATATGGAAAGTCATGGAAAGTCAGGGAAAGTCATGGATTTCAAATATGATCGAAATTGGTCATGGAAAGTCATGGATTTCAGCGAAAAATGTCCAAAAGTCATGGAAACTGACTGTTTATCATGGATTTTAGCGCTCCGGACCGATTGAAATTTTTCCCGCGATCTCGGAAGAACGAAAACACTTCCGCCGTCATTCTACTTCGTTATTGGGTGCAATCTGATTTTTCAATTACAATTTCCAACAAGTTGCATTGTGTTGACCAATCAGATGAATTCTCAACATTAAAACCGTGAGCGGCGAATTTTGTGTAACTGCGCATGTGCGCGGACTCCGTCATCTGATAAAATATGACCTTGAACGACAGAAAGATAGACTCGATGGTTTTTTTGATGGTTTTTTCCCCGGCATAGGCAGATTTGCCTTTTACATTTGGTCTCCCCCCCCCCCACCCGCTTCATTTGATTCCTTTTTCTTTTAAAACTTGTTTGAATCTTTTTCTTTCGAGGAGCTTTATGCAAAAGAAAAACAAATCAAAAAACGATGTTGAATTTTCAAGAACCGTGTAGGTAGGGGGGGGGGGGCAGGAACTCAACGAGTTCCGTTTTGAAGTCAGATTTCTCCTCACTCATATCAGGATCTAAACTTACATTAAAATTTATGGACAGACAATTCATTGCTACATGAAAGTACGTTTGAGGACAAGCACGGTGGGGAGGAGGGCGTCGGTAGGAAAAGATCGTTTTTTGACCTCAAAAGCGAACGGACTTCTGTTGCTGTGAAACGCAGTCGCCATGTTTGGTCATTTGCTTTACAAGATAGAATATTAAGTGCATATGTTTTCCAAAAACAAAGCAGAGTTCGTTTTTTTTTTTTTTTTTTTTTTTTTTTTAATATATATATATATAGTCATGGAAAATAGTTTACAAAAGTCATGGAAAGTCAGGGAAAGTCATGGAATTGAAAAGTCCAGGTTGAGCAGATACCCTGTATGGTAAAAAATATGTGTTGGTTTTCTGATTACGATTCGGGACCATTTCGTTTCCGTAACATAAATTTAGAAACCTAATTTGTAATGATAATCTAGGAATTTGAGTTCTGGGATTTTTTTTCCGTAATTCGCTTCTTTTACCGCAGAAATGTAATTAGTTTTATTTTTGAAATCATTCCGCATTGCAGCCAGTCCATAATAATCTCTCCGCATCCGTCAGCAATTTGACGACTGAAGCCAGCTCTCGTACCTTGTTAGAGAAGCAAAGGGTAAAAAACATCGCCCCTAATTCTGAACCCGGGAGTGAGGAGAGAAAACTTTTTTGGGTTCCATCAAAAAAGGGAGAGAGACGGCTGGTGGGAGTTTGTCGCCGAGACACAAGGAAAGGAACGGAAATGACGGATCGTGTGACATCTGCCGGATGCCAGCATGTTCGTCACCCGGTTCTTGACCACCCCTCTACCCCCTTTTTCGTCATTCTCTTCCATAAGACACAGGCAGGAAAGAAGAAATGATCATGTTGGAGAGAACGGGGTAAAGAGGGAAGAAAAAAAGCCTCGAGAAATGTGCACCTATATCGGAGTTGATTTTTGGAATGTTGCTCTGTGTAACTTCCTTCTGAAATTCCAGTATAGGCCTCTTTCTTGAACTTGAACCTAGTGATGCAACGAATATTCGACCTAGCAAAGGAGAACCAGAGGGGATATGATTCAGTTATTTAAATTTATTAAAGTGAATGATGTTGCAGGGTTAGATTTTTGCACAGAAAGCAGGACAGGGGGTCATTGTTTTAAGCTGTTCAAATCTCAGGCTAATCTAGAAATTCGAAAAAATTACTATTTTAGCAGGGTAGTGGGAACTTGGAACAGTTTACCGGAAGAGGTGGTAAGGAGCAATGGAGTAGATAGCTTTAAGAGGGCCATTGATCTTCATTGGGGTCTTTAATTTGACTAGGACCAGCCCAGTTGGGCCCAGAGCCTGCTGCTGGTCGTTGCATTTGTATTTGTATTTGGCCCTCTTTGATTTGTACCACAAATCGGACAAGTTTGGGGACCTTTGGTATAGAGGAATTAAGTCAAGTTAGGAAAATGTACAGGAAAATGTTATTAGGAATCATATTTAGGAAATTTTTATTACCTTAAAATAGTAATGAATAAATAAATATCTGTTGCTGTTTAAAAAAAACGAAAGAAATCAAAACAAAGATAGTCCCCACTCCCACCCCTCTTCTTTCCATTTTTATCGATCCAAAAAGAGGCGAAAAGTGAAAGTGTGTTTGAAGCCCTGAGTAACTAAACTGGCCATTTTGAAGGAGTTCTGATACCTGACTTTCAGCTATCAAGATAATTCTAGAAAAATGGGTGGAAGGATGAATAAAATAAAATTTAAAAAAAAAGCTGTGGCACACGACTTTTCTTGTGACTATCGGAGGGTAAGCAGTAAATTGACTCTTCCTCAGAAGAAGCTCTACTCAATGGTCCACAAAGTGTCAGAGATACAGTGTCCGTGTCATACAGACGTCAGTTTCACATTTCTTGATACAGTGATAAAGTTAGGAATGAATACTAAACCCTAAAATAAGAAAAAGAACTAAATATCTGTTACTGTTTAAAAAAAAAAGAAAGAAATCAAAACGAAGATAGTCCCCACTCCTACCTCCTTTTCTCCATTTTTATCGATCCAAAAAGAGGCGAAAAGTGAAAGTGTTTGAAGCCCTGAGTAACTATATTGGCCTTTTTGAAGGAGTTCTGCTGACTTTCAGCTATCAAGATAATTCTAGAAAAATGGGTGGAAGGATGAATAAAATAAAAAAAAAAAGCTGTGGCACACGACTTTTCTTGTGACCATCGGAGGGTAAGCAGTTAATTGACTCTTCCTCAGAAGAAGAAGCACTACTCAATGGTCCACAAAGTGTCAGAGACCGTCACCGACCGCCGGCCAACTGTGGAGACGGTGATCACCGGATTGTGGCTAAGCCCACGGCCGAACAATAGGAGGATGGACGGACGGACCGACGCACACGCGCAACCTATATAGCCGCCTACGCCCAAACAAAAGCATCATCAAAAGGGTGAAATACTTGGTCCTCGAATCCAGATTTTTTGTGCCCTATATTTCAAGACGAACGCTATCTCTTCTTGCCGAGCAATTTCAGGTGTCTTCAGTAAACCACGAATAGCCAACCAAAGTCATTAAATAAGAATGATATACAAAAGTTGTCTCAGTGGTCCGGATGTTAATAAAGCAAAGCTTCTTGCAGAAATGGAAGCTCTTTCGGGCATGAAAAAAGAACCGACATATTAGTAATCAATTTTGGGGGAGGCGGCCCGGAAACAGCCTAGCGGTTGCGCCATTTTAAATTCTACAGCAGTTAATCTATCACGATGTTTTCAATTTTACTGCACAAAATATTGAAAAGAGCGTTGAAGAATGTCATACGATGAATTGTATTTAGGCAAAACTAAACGTTTTAAGTTGGAAAAAGCAAACTCTTCGGGCTAATTTCATTTACACCACGTTAGATATTGTGATGGTCTGTAGTTCTCCGTTTCCATAAACTCGGTTAAGTGTATATGGAAATATATTTGGAAAGGGAGGGCAGCAAACTTTTGTCTATTAGAGCTTTTATGTTTCTTATGATGAAAGCGAAAAAAATTCCGCTCTTACGGTACCATACTCCCCAGACCGTACAGAGCCTCCGAATTTCAATTGTTTCTCTCTTTGCAACATTTTTTTGCTGTAATCTAATTATGCACACAACCTGCGGCACGCGGGCCTAATGCGGTCCATTGCGTTACGATGTGCGGCCCGCGAGTGTATTTAATTTTTTGAGTAGAAAAATGAAAAAAAAAAAAAGAGATTTTTTTTCCAGTAAGTTTTAAGGTTTTCCTGGTAAGACTTTAAACTACACACACCAAATAAAAAAGCTCAGAAATTCGTTTGAAAAAAGATTTCAAGACTTCGTAGGGAAAAAGAGTAGACCTGAAAAGTTCCAATTTTCAATCACTAACCAGTAGACAGCAGACCCTTATAGCTCTCTAGGCACTGATTCAGCAAACCTTATAATTTTGTAAAAATCATGACTTGAAAAAAATATTAAAAAATAAAACATCAATTTTGAAAAATATTGCACATTTTTAAATATTTCATTGCTTCTTTCCTCCCAGCCACCACATCCGGTTAAACCCTCATCAGGGTAGGTACGGTGGTGACTGGTGGGGTTTAAATAAAATAAATAAATATTTCATTTCTTAAGACCTATGTTTTCAACTTGAATGTTGAAAATCCTGCGTATTTGACTTTTATATGGAAGATACTTTGCAATTTTAGCATAGTTTAATGTGCTTTTTCGATGCCACGTGTAAAGCGTAATTTTAGAGTTTACCTGTAATTTTTCCGGTCTCTTCTGACATCGGCTTTCAGCTTACGATATTTCTTTTTATTTTCAGAATATTGCACTGTACGAAACATATTGAGCACTAGGGTGGAGCGAAAAAAACAAAGTTTTTATTTTCGAATCGTAATAGTGCGGAAAAGTTGCGATTGGTGACGAGTTACAAAACAAAACAAAAATTTTTGAAATCGGATAATATCTTCCGTTCCCGCAATGAGCCTGAAATTTTGAAAAGATGAAAATTTTCATGTGTTTTTAGCGATTTTTCAAAATTTTTGTTTCAATTTTTATTTTAATGCTCTTAGACGGAAAAGTTACGATTGGTGAAGCTTTCTGAAATTTTGAAAAATATATTGAGATCAAATAATACCTTCTGATCCAGGAACAAGATAGAAAAACCAAAAAAATTATAAAACTTCAGCTTTTTTTGGGGTGATGAAAAAAAAATTAAAAAAAATATGTTCTCATTTTTTTTCTTTTTTACCCGGTATCATTGCGTAAAGCCTTTTAAAAAGCACTATATTACTCTTAAACATTAATTTTCTTCTTGATTTTTCAGGTATCTTCTAAACATGCAAAACTACCATTTTTTACAACAATGAAACATTTTCAAATAATCGAAAGTTATAAAATATTTTCCAAAATTTCTACAATCCAGTACAAAAATCCACAAAAATAAAACACCCACTCCAAAAAAAAGGCTAATTTTAATCACTAAACTATAAACAATTTTAATACCTAACTAATTATATACAGTTTCTTAATTATCCCTTTTGTAGTCTGTGCCTTCTATAATTATGTTACCTAACTTAACTGACTACCCAGAGAATCCTTTAACATAAATTTAATTAGAAATTTATTTTAAAATTAAAAATTCTTTAAAATTAAACCTAGTTAGGTTATGTAGTGTATAGAATGAGACTGCAAAATGCAATTAAATATTCAGAAACTAACATATAATGAGGTAGGTATTAAAATAGTTTATCGTTTAGGGATAAAAAATATTGTTCATCTTAATGAGTGAGTGTTTTGTTCAATGGATTTTTGTACTGAAAAAGTCAAACAAATTTAATAATTAGGTATGGGTATGAAGTTGAATGTAAATAATATGTATTATTTTTTTCTGTTTAGCTCCCAGTTGTTTTTTAATGGTGGTTTTGTTTTTAATACGCTTTTACTAGTTTCACATGTGGGTTTGTCAGTATGTATGTAACTCTGAATAAAAGATAAAATTCACGTTCTTTAAAAATATAAAAGTGATATATTTAATACTATTGTTAATACTAAAGGCTAAACTATATTTTTACATGTTGATGTTATTGAATGCTATTATTAGTACTAAAGGCTAAACTATATTACATATTGATGTATAATAAGGTGCATTTAAACTTATAACTTGAAATGGTTTAAAGCTTTATAGTTTGATTAACTCTAAAAGCGTATTTTTTAGTTTTTTAAACTGAAATTTAATTATTTATTTTAAAATAATTTTGTGTATGAAAAATTATAAATCAACAAAATCTAAAATTTGTTTTGTCTTCTACACCAATACATTCCTTATATTTATGGCTTTCATATGAAATGTGTTCCAAAATCATCACCGAGATGCTTATAGTAACCTTTTAAGCACAAGTTTCTCTGCAATCGTGTTTCAAATGTTCAATTGTCATGATAACATGTTTAACATTTTTTGCATAAGACTAATAGGGGTGTGTGGGGCAGTAGTGCCCTCTCCTTGTCAAATGCTTTCCAATCCTTAATTTTTGTTACACCTTGCCCCACTTTGCCTGGGACTGTGTTACTGCAGGCACCAAGATAACCTTAAAGCAAACTAAAAGCAACTAAAAAGCAAAAAATAATAGATAACATTTACATAAAATTTTTTACCCATACCTAATTATTAAATTTGTTTGACTTTTTCAGTACAAAAATCCATTGAACAAAACACTCACTCATTAAGATGAACAATATTTTTTATCCCTAAACGATAAACTATTTTAATACCTACCTCATTATATGTTAGTTTCTGAATATTTAATTGCATTTTGCAGTCTCATTCTATACACTACCTAACCTAACTAGGTTTACTTTTAAAGAAGTTTTAATTTTAAAATTAGTTTCTAATTAAATTAATGTTAAAGGATTCTCTGGGTAGTCAGTTAAGTTAGGTAACATAATTATAGAAGGCACAGACTATACAAAAGGGGATTAAGAAACTGTATATAATTAATTAGGTATTAAAATTGTTTATAGTTTAGTGATTAAAATTAGCGTTTATTTTAGGAGTGGGTGCTTTATTTAGTGGATTTTTGTACTGGATTGCAGAAATTTTGGAAAATATTTTATAACTTTCGATTATTTGAAAATGTTTCATTGTTGTAAAAAAAGGTAGTTTAAAATTAATGTTTAAGAGTAATATAGTGCTTTTTAAAAGAATTTACACTATGATACCGGGTAAAAAAGAAAAAATAAATAAGAACATATTTTTTTTAATTTTTTTTCATCACCCCAAAAAAAGCTGAAATTTTATAATTTTTTGGTTTTTCTGGCTTGTTCCTGGATCAGAAGGTATTATTCGATTTCAATATATTTTTCAAAATTTCAGAAGGCTTCACCAAACGTAACTTTTCCATCCAAGAGCATTAAAATAAAACATTAAAACAAAAATTTTTAAAAATCGCTAAAAACACGTGAAAATTTTCATTTTTTCAAAATTTCAGGCTCGTTGCGGGAACGGAAGATATTATCCGATTTCAAAAATTTTTGTTTTGTTTTGTAACTCTTCACCAATCGCAACTTTTCCGCACTATTACGATTCGAAAATAAAAACTTTGTTTTTTTCGCTCCACCCTATTGAGCACGATTAAAAACATATTTTTCAAAAAAGGTAAAACCATTTTTTTGACCACCATTTTTTAATCTTCATACTCACCATGTGCCGAATAGATATTTTTCAATCTAAAAAACGTAAAAATTAAATTATTTGCAGTTCTTGTTATTAAAGCTCGTGGAAGAGATGAAGCAAGTTTTCTTGCTGACCTCTGATATAAACAAATCAAGTTTTTAAAAGTTGAGGCTTTTGCAGTTCTAAAAACCTTTTATCTGCATGAAAAACCAATATTTAGGAAAATTTCAAGCATGTTGAGAATTTCAACTATCAACAATGAGCCTATACATTAAAATTGGTAGATAAATTTCAGTCTCTGCCATCGAATTGCTAATTTTGATTTTATGGCACTTTGAAATTTTAGTTGAATTTTGTTTGATATTCATGCAATATTCAACTAATGATAGAATTTTGTCTTTGCACTCTGGCTTAGTTGCTTTTGCACTGATTGTAGTTTGCTCAAGAGATGATTTTTTTTTCAAATCTTATTTTTCTGGAATTATATATTGATTTTGTATTGCTGAGTAAAATGTTTAATTTCTTTAGTTTAATAAGTGATAAATTCAACATTATTGAAGCACAAAATTGCAAAAAATATCGCATGCATGTAACCCCTTTTATAAAACATGCCAATTTTCAGCTTCTAATGGCTAAGCAGCTGTCATAAGAAAGGCTGCTTAGCATCCAGAAGTTCAAAAGTTTCTTCACGGGAAAAGGTTTACCTTTTTACTCTGATTCATGTGCATGCAATATTTTGCAGTTTCAAGTTTAAAAAAGTTATTTTTCCCCTATTGGTCATTTAATGAAAAAAATCAATGTTTCAAATATGTAAAACTTGTCTCACATTTTTTAACATAAACAAAGCAGTGATGCATGCGGCCAGGTCCATCATTTTTTAACTTTTCCATGGAGCAAAGGATATGTGCTCAGTAAAAATTAGATAAAATATTTAAAAAAAAAAAAAAAAAATAAAATTTCTCAAGAGGGTGTGGGGTGGCAATTACTGTTCATGAACCCTCCAAATGATGGGCTTGCATGGCGACCCTCCAATAGAGCTCCTGTTATACGTGTGTAGCCCTTCACTGAAAAAAGTTGCTCACCCCTACTATAATCGATTAAAAAATGAAGATGTTATAACAGCATTACGTGAGTATTTTGCCTTCAAAGGCGAGACTTTCTTCAAAAATGAGATTTTCATATTGCCATCATGCTAGCCAAACAACATTGAAAAATATATTGCACAGCAAATATTGCTGAATATGTAAAAAATGCATCATTTTCTTTCTCTTCATAACAAGCAGAATTTTCCGGCAGATTAAAAATATTACCGAAGTACTATAGACTACTTGCTGAAGAAGGCACACTTGAATTTGAACCCAATCATACATTTCAACCCATCTGGTGTCACAAGTTTTTAATCTAAGATTTTCGAACATATCATGTTTTATCACACAACTTTATTCAAATTTTTCATTTTTACTCATTTTTTTAACATTTGTTCACTTTCACTTTACTAAATGTACACAAATATTCCAAAGAAAATAAAATTGTCTGCGTAAATAGACTTTTAATGTAAAAGCGATGTAGCACTCTGTGTGAACTTAGGCAATCCTCTCGCAGATTAATGCATGCGACTTGTTCCAAAAAATTATTTGATAAGAAATATTTTCCTTGTAAAACGTTAGCTTGTAAAAAAAAAATGTATGTAATGTTATAGGGAGAGACGATATCCCGTCATTTGTTTACAAAGAGTGATACCATTGTTGCCCAATGTAAATTGCTCACTTGAACCTCAAAAGGAAGTCATTGTGTTTTGAAATATGCTAAGCGGTGGCTACTACCTAAAGTGAACTTGAGTGCTTTAAAAATATCTCCTACTGAGTAATTAGATCTTTTAGATTCAAAAGGTTTCACGCCCTTTTGCGTGTTTTCTTTCCTTCTTCTCGTTGATTGTGTGTTAGTTCTTATTTTACCCCGCAGACTGGGAGGCTGCCTTAAATTTGTTGCAATTTATATTCCATGAAAGTTACAAATTATTCTTGTATTGGAGCAAATGTTCTTACATCTGTGTATGGTTTAGGATTGGCTTTCTGAAATAATATCTTTCGTAGAAAGTCACCACCCCCCCCTAGAAATGCTATTTTTTTTAATATATTTTCTTAATTGTAAATGGTAAGTGCTCCAAATAAAGCCAACCCAAGGTTCTGGGCCTAATGTCTTTTGCTCATTTATGATTCAATTGACTCCATTTTTTATACATTCGTCGAATGACTCATAAGAATGAACATGAGAATAAATTAACTTGATACTCTTTCTCAGCTCAAACGAAACCGAAATCTCCATTAAATTAAACGTAATATAGAGGAAATCACCTGTGTGTGATTCATTTCCAAAAATAATCCCCGAACTTTAAAAAACAACAAAATAGCAGAATTTAATTAAACTTTTATGAGAGTACCAAAACATACAAAAATACGACAGCAAGGAAGTAAATAAATGAAATAGAAAAATTAATGATTACGGAATTTTAAATTGTGATATCGAGTTCAGAATGATTTCCCGTGTACTAATGCCTCCCCTTTTAACTTTAGTGCATTGTTTTGTTGAACTCCAGTAAAACCAGTTCACAAAGAGTAGACAATTTATCAAAACTTATATACCTTTGAAACTAATCGTCTTGGAGGTATTATATGAAGCACTAACAGTGTCTCCTAATTTCAACTTGGAAGATTTCTAAAGCATGAAAACATCAGGATTTTCCTTTATTCTGAAGGGGAGATAACATCTGAGAGAATGCTATATAGATTTGTGTGTTGCATAGGGAAAAAAAAATAAAATATTTATAAATCTATCAAGCTGTTCAATGTGTGCTTGACATGTACCATAACAAAGCTAATTTTTCAATTTCGACATTGAAAAGCTAAGGATGTAAGTGGACTTTTGTGCAGAATGCTTATGCAAAGTTTAAACCTTAAGTCGGCTTTTATTGAAGTGTTTTTCTAAATCATGTGGTTTGGGCTGAACTCTCTCAAGAGTTCGTAAACTCTTGCTCCAAAACAGATGAGAGTTCCTTCTACCATTTCTAATACAGTAAAACCTGTAAAGTTGACCACCCTTGTAAGTTTGCCACCTCTCTACGTTGACCACCTTTGTCAGGTACATAATTACTCCTACACGTATATATCCACCTTTTATAAGTTGACCACCTGCCTAAAAAAATTGACCACGAAGATGCTGCACGGCAAGTAGTCGACTTACACTGGTTTCACTGTAGCTATTTACGTTGTTTATTTTTAGTTTTGGTACCTAACCCGTTTGCCTCTAGATGCTTCCATTAATTCCTCCGCTTGCCTAATTATCCCGAGTTATCTCGGGCTCGTATGAGTTGCAGATAATTACTATCCCGAGAAAACTCGGGTGAAACTCAATCATTTTACACCTGTAAAATGTTAAAAATTCAACTTTAAACCTACATATTTTGTTTTGTTTCATTTCCTTGTATTTAATAATAAAATTTAAAAAAATGTGATGATTTTTTGCAATTTTTTTCAAGTGTAAGGGAAGGTGACTGTACGTAGCAATTCACTCCTAAAACTTTCGATTTCGATCGGCTAGTGTTATCGCTGGACCATGAATTGTGTCAAAAGCGTAATTCAATATAATAATGATGACTAGGGGAAATCCTTAGTACGACATGGATCGCCGATGATATTGATTTAGCTAAAAATATTGCTTCTTCAAAACATAACGTGTACAAATGAAATAGCCACCTTTGGGTGATAATATAAAAACATGGTAACAATGTTAATACTGAACAAATAACTAAGAAATCGTTTCAGCCATAAGCTCTCTCTCTCTCTCTTTTGCATTGTTTTCATGTTTCATTTGATTTTACGAAACGTAAAAGAAATCAAGTTTGTCCACCAGAAACCATTCACAAGGATATTCTTTTCGCAACTGAAGTTTCTAGATATCTTACCTTATAAAATTTACGTTTACTACATTACATGTTTATGTGCATGCAAATTTAGCGGATATTCAATAGTTTCGAAAATCAGAACTAGTTCAGAAACTGAAAAAGCGTATTTTTTTTTTAGTTGTTTTAAACTACAATTTAATTATTTTAACTCCACTACTTTTCTTCGCTGTTGCTTAATCAACACCAACCTAGTGAATTTCCATGCTTCCGTCGAGAGCGAAACGCTTTCGTTTTCTTGCCGATACGTGCGGCAGATGTCACGCCATAAAGCTCCTCACGCGTGAGCGCTAATTCTCCTCATAACCTCATACCCGTTTCGAGCGTCACGTGGCTCGCTCATTTTCACGATCATTAGAATCCCTGCAAATGGTGCATCTTTTGCTCGTTTCGCGCAGATGATTCCTCTCTTCCTTTTTTTCGATCACTTTTTATTTTGCTTTCGTTTTTTTCGATTATTCTCCCTCCTCTATCTCTCTTTTTAACTACCTTAAGTACAGGTTTTCATCGATCAAATGAATTCGTTGCTCATATAGTGTTGATTTCTCTTTTGATCGATAAGCTGATATATTTGAGTTGCAGATTTTTTTTTTTGTTTTACGAATCTGTATAATTTTACTTTTTTTTTTTTTTTTTGAGTTACAACTGCATTATTTTAAAAAAAATGTTCTCACAGATTGTCTCATTTTGTGCGTCAGTTTCCTAGTTTTTCTTTCTTTTTTTTTTTTTTTGTCGTGTGCCAGACTGGCTGGCAATTTGAGTGCCCTGCTTCACTTTTCCAACTATACCGTAATTTGGTGTGAAGTCCAACTTCCACAGTACCACAGTACACGAATGCGATAGGTACCCGTTTATAGTGTAGGCAACCTTTCACAAAACACATTCACACACAGAAAGGACAAGGATAGGAGAGAGGAAGCACATCCATGCCCAAGCCGGGACTCGAACCCGGGACCACTCCATCCGTGGCAGACTGCTCTGACCACTAGATAAGGTGGCCGGCCGTAGTGTTTCTAAAAGTATTTTAACTTAAACGTGGTTTAAAATTTTTTTTTTGTGACGTAAAATTTTGCTAATAACTACTAAACCGAAACTTTCCAAAGCTTTGAAAATTATTTCTCTCTCTCTTTTATTATAGAACAGAAGAGTACAAACTTGCAGTTTATTCCCCCACAAACGAATCAGCTACTCTTTTTCTGAAATGTCAATCTGGATCTGTATTACCTGCTGTGAAAGAGTACATTATTTTATAAAAGGAAACATAATTTTAGGAACAAAAAGTTAAAGAATATGTGAGAGATCTATAGTTAAATATTTGTTTCTTCTGTGAAAACTAAATTGTTGGCATCATATGAAATTAAAACAGTAAAAATGATAAAGAATGATTCATTGTTCATTGCTTAACTGCTTACTTTGAATCAAACCTGTTCCCTAATCGGTATTTGATAAAATATTTGACGTTGTGCGATATGAGTTTTTGTAAGTTAAACCAATATTTGTTATAATCAGCATTTTTTTTTTTCAAATCCGAAAACGATGCGAAAAATTAATGATATGATTTTATCAGAAATATTCACTTTCTACCGTGGTGTTCTACCCTCCAATGATTTTTTTCAATTGGATAATTCCATGTCCAGGCAACCAATGTCTGTTGCTCCATAAGATTTTCGTTTTAAAAATTATCATTAAAACTTATTGTGGTGAAACATCCATAAATCAATTTGTAAAAGACTGTCCATTGTTGGTTGAGGTGTGGACACTTGAAAATGTTTATTTTACCGGTCGTCTTGGATCTGTCACTAATCTTAAAATTGCAGTAACTTGAGAGGTGGTTCAAATGCAACAGTTCGGATTCTTGTTTCCCAACAGTTATTCCTGAAAATGTGCTCTATGCAGTAGATTAAAAACTTAATGTGTATTTTCATTTAATTTTCTTTAAATCAAAAGTTTTTATGATGAACACAGTCAAACTTCTTATGAGAAAAACACTTAATCTCTAGTATCTGTAACTTTAAAGTAGTCGTTGCACCTTATTTTGCATGTTAAATGTTGCTTGGTGTCAATAATACATAAAATTGGCAACTTAGAAAGAAAATATTATTTGCACATATTTTTAAAAATTTTCTAATAAACCTGACCCATTTTACCCCACCTGACGCTATTTTGAAATAGCTTACGTTTTCTTTTTCTTTCTTTCTTTTTTTTTAAGCTGCAAAAAACATTTATCTTTTTTGGAGGCAGTTGTTTTTGGTGCTTTAACTAAATAGGAAAGATAGAGAGAGATATAACTAACATTACGTAATAGATGCCAGTATATTTCATTTAAAAGTGTTAATTTTGTTCTGCTAGCATGCGTATTTTGAAACCATTTTTCAAAATTAACGAAATGAATAAACTTTTTCCCGATGTTGTTTTTCAGATCTATTGGCTCCGGAACAGAGAAGGACGACAGATCTGGCAATGACTGTCATCTTTTTTTCACGATTGCTAACACAGTGCGATTAGTTTACCGAGCTTTGAAACAATGTATGTATTTCTTTGCTACTTCATTTCTATCATATATTCATCTCGTAATTTCCCTCCTCATCGATTTGTTTATTCGAGCTATCATTACTGGCGGAACGTGAGCACACTGCAAAAAATGAACTGTTATTTTTGCAGTATAATACTGGCAGTCGAGGTTCCAATTTAAAACTGTAAAACTAGAAATTTAACAGTTTCTTACTGTAAAGTTAGAAATTTTACAGTCTTTATTGCCGTAAAATTTGGCTGTATTATACTGTAAAAACAACAGTATAATACTGGCAGCAGAGGTTCCATTTTAAAACCGTAAAATGCACGGTAATAAACTGTAAGATTAGCATTTTTACGGTTTAGTACTGCATAATTAGCGATTTTACTTTTTAGTACTGTAAAATCAGCAATTTGACTGTTTATTACTGTAAAATTAGCAATTTTTACAGTTTATTACCGCAAAATGCTCTGTATTATGCAGTAAAAACAACAATCATTTTTCACAAGTCAGCCAATTTTATGTTGCTCCGAGTTCTCATAGTTTTTTTTTTTTTGTCCATAATTATCCTTTTCTTTTTCGTTGCTTGCGATAAATGAATTTTGCTTCTCGTACATTATTATTCTGCTGTTCTCTTTTGGGTTTTGAGTTACTTAAGCTGTTTGGCTTTCTGTAAGACAAAATGCTGTCCACCCCGCAATTTCAGAAAAGTCCTTGAGTACAACCTTATTCAGTGCTACAGAGGATTCGATAAAATACACTGATTGTTTGTAATAGAATAATTTATGAATTTGTACTCACTAATATAATTCATAGCGTAAATCAAGTTAAGGTACCAAATATGACCCGGTAATTGAAGATACACTGCTCAAAACAATTAGAGGAGCTCATGGTTTTAGCAAAGTTACGCAAAGATGTGTATCAATAAGAAACATAAAATGAATCGTCCATAATTTGAAGCCTACCAGGAAACGGAAGAAGAAAACTTTAAATGCAAATTAAAGTTAATGACGTCAAAAACCATAACTCGAGATAAGTGCAGAAATCGGGATGTTGCAGAAACGTCCGTTTTATTGCCGCAACTGTGAAATTCGATAGCGCGGTAGCTTTTTTATTTTTTTTTAGGAGACAAGGTTATTTGAAAATGTCTCAACAACGTGATTTACCGGAATCAATGCCATGGCTTGTTATAGGTAGGTTGGAATGTGGGCAAACACAACGTAGTGTCGTGGATGATGTTGGAGTCGTTAGAAGTGTTGCAAGGCTGTGGAATTGATTCCAAGAAACTTGAAATGTTAGACGTCGATCAGGGTAAGGTCGGCCAAGCACCACTACAGCAACTGATGACCGGTATATACCGTTTACAGCCCGTCGAAACAGAATATAAAATGCTACGCATCTGCAAAGACAGTTGTTCTTGGCAATAGGACGAAGGGTGTCCAGCCAAACAGTACGTAGTCGACTTCGTAAGGAAGGGTTCTATTCACGTAGGCCAATGGTCTGCATTTCCTTGACCCCAAGCCATCGTGTGGCCCGAAGAAGATGAGCTGCTGAACATCGAGATTGGGAGCAACATGATTGGAGCCAAGTGCTGTTTACAGAAGAGTCTCGATTCAGTCTGAAGAGTGACACCGGACGTGTTTTGGTATGGAGGGACAGGGGCACTCGAAATAACCCCTCATTCGTTTGGAAAGGTCACAATGCAGACGAGCTAGTTGGATGGTATGGGGTGGAATCTGCATAGGCGGACATCCGGACCTGAATATCATTTGGAATGGCACTTTGCCTGGCCGAAGGTATGCAGGCGAGATACTGAGACCTCATGTCATCCCTTACGCTAGAGCTTTTGAGGATTTCTTTGTTTTGCAAGACCGAAGCTCGACCGAAGAGAAGAAGATGCTCGACCGAAGAGAGCTCGTCTGGTGGAGAACATGCTTGAAGCTGAAAAAAATACAGCGTATGGAATGGCCAACGTGCTCTACTGACCTGAATCCAATCAATCATGTTTGGGCCATGCTCGGAAGATGCATTGCGGCGCGACCAAACTCGCCTGTTGCTGTCCGAGACTTGGAGATTGCACATCTTGAGGAGTGGACCAGTATTCCCCAAAGTTAGATCGATAATCTTATCGCATCCATGCCAAACAGGTGTGAGGCAGTCTTAGCTGTTCAAGGAGACCACACGTCTTATTAAAACTCATGCAACATGAAAAAACAGTACCTTTTTTTTTTTTTAAATCTTTTACATGTAATAAAATTGTTGCCCGAAATCACATTTTCATGTTTTTTCCACATTTTAAAAGAATTAAAGATTAATTCCAAAGTTTTTTGGTCTTTTTTTTCTGTATTGCGCATTGATACGCGTGTACTATCCATTGTATGCCAATCCGTGGCTGTCTTGCATTGTTTTCTTCACTTTTTTGCTTGCTCCCCTAATTGTTTTGAGCAGTGTATTAAGTTATGCCTCCATGCGCGGATGATTAGTCTTTTCTTCGAGAGTACCATATGACTGATAAAGGAATGTTTCTATGCTTCAGGTTTTGTCCGTCATAACCTTGGAACTTTAGCACCCCAGAAACACCCATACCTTCCAATTAGCTTAGATTTACTGGTCAGAATGGGGTAAGAATGAAACTTCAAAAGGGGTCTAAGATATTTATTTACACAAAAGAAAAATAAATATATTTTGGCATAAGTAATTTTGAGTTCCTACAAAGCATATAAATAGAAAAACAGTTCTAAAATATATGATGCTCGACATAGCATATATTGATACATTACATATTATACAAAACTAAAACCTTATAATCCAAGCAGATTATTACGGATTCTGTCTACTTCTGTGATGAAAGCAATCAAAATTCTGACTAGTTTGAGAAGTGACATAATGGAGTAGTTTTTCTTTAAAGTATTCCAGAATGGGAGAGAAAATCCTTTCTGTGAACGCGAGAAAAACTCCACGAAGACTTATCACTTTCTTCGTTGCCATCTGACAGGTTTTCACATACCCTTTAGTGCGGTAATTGATTAATGAATATTATTTGTTATGGTTTAATTGTGACGATCCGAGTTACACTATGCATATTTCGTCAAAAAAAGATAAATAAAATTATAGCTGTAGTAAAATTCGGTGGCTCATTAAATTGAAGGGCTTGCTGCAAAATGGAGGTAGCTCCAATTTCAAACTTTTCAGAAGGTTTGTTTGCATTAGAAGTAAAAACATTTCTTTTTTTTCTTTTTATGGTTTAATAACTTCCGTTGTATGATTATCAGTACAGTTATACATGATGAGTCATAAAAAAAAAGATTTAAAAATTTGATTTCATTTTCCAAGCTTTAATGCGAACCAATTGAAATTTGAAGCTACCTCCTTTTTGCAGCAAGCCCTTCAATTGTCAAACTGTTTCGAGGCAATTGAACAAAAATCTGCTTTTTCAACTCGACGACCGAAATAGCAACCTCTAACTTAACTCTGCTCTATACTGCCGTGCTAAGCACAAAACTCGCATCTGCGCTTTTTAACAAAATTGAGTTATCGCTGCCAGGTGGCTTTTTTTGACTTATTTTACCAAAATACAATATTATATGGTCATTTGAGAACGGGAAGTATTTTTTAAAAAAATCTGAAAAGGTATCATCTGAATCAAATACATGGTGGCGTAAAACTTAAAAGATTTTTTTCTCAGTTTGAGTTCGACTGCAGATACCACTTTTGCGCTTAGCACGGCAGTAAAGTCTGTTCTGTTTTCCATTCGTATATAGAGCAGTACAGTTTTAGGAAGGCATAATTTTGTTCCTCTCTTTTTGTTATTGATCTATTAGATTTCTTCGCTTGAAAAATGAAAAAGTGATTGTTCCCTTTTATACCCAACAAACACGGGAAAATGGGAAAGATATTTTTAGATTTTGTTAAAGTGAGCTGTGCCTCGCAGGAAAAAAAGAAAAACTCCCCCAAGCGGCAAATTTCCCAATTGACCGAACGTCCTTTCCATCTATCATCGTGACGCGTGGGTATCCAAAACCGCAAGTAGGTTGAGTTGTAGGGGGATTATTAAACCGAATGGCCTTTAATAGAATCGAAGGTCGTCTCGTTGAGATGGTGAACTATAGCATTTAGGTTTCTTGGTCTATTTGACGTATTATCGTCGTCATTTTCAGTCATTTTTATCGGTGATGTGTTTTTTCTCTCAGTAATAAGGCAAATTGCCAATGAATTTTACTTTTCTATTTATGATATTTTTCATCCTTAATATTTATGTTTTCTATTTTCCGCCTATTTTTCTTAGTTGATTGAGTTGTACTAAATAACAATCAATAGTAACAAAAAAAAAAAAATAAATAAAAATAAAAATAAAGTTCTTTTTTCTTCATTTTTTACTGATTTTAAAGAACCATGTGCTTTCAGTGCTTTTTTTTTTTTTTTTTCCTTTTTTTTAAAGAAAGGGAGAGCTTATTTCCTGATCTTTGATTCTATACTGTGAACGAATTGTTTCACTTACTGCTGAGGAGTGTCCTGTAGTGGTTTTTCTTCCCCTTTTTCAGGCTAACATTACAGATAAATTTGTCTTATTAAAAAGTGCTACCGATATTTTTTTAACGTGCTCTTTTGCAACTAATTCTTCAGGCCGTAAAACTTATTCTTTAGTTTCATTCACATTTAAATCAAATTTTGAGAGAAGAAAAAATACAGGCGGTATAGCTATTCATACAAAGCTATAAACCGCCGATTTCTTTTCTCAAATGTTTAATTTAAATTTTGATTGGCTTCTTTAGAATAAACCTAAATGTAACGACACTGAGATTATACAGGGTGTCCACTCCAATCGTGGACCAATAGCTAATTTCTAAACCGTTAGAGATAAGCATATAGTTTATTTAGGAAAAAATCTCCAAATTATGAAAGGAATTTTGGGTCTATTCAATGTTTTTCAAAAAATCAAATTTTGAAAGAGTTACGAAATTTAAATTTTTATACAGCCCCCCAGTCCTATCAATCATATTTAGTAAAACATTCTTGACACTGTAACGTTTAAAACTAAAAAAAAATCACTGTTCTATGACAAAAATTGACCGAGTTATGACGTTTTGAAAAATCAAGATTTTGCATTGTTTCATGACGTCATCGAGAGATCGCTTAAGTGACCGTATGCGAAATCCTTCAAAATCTTGATTTTTCAAAACGTCATAACTCGGTCAATTTTTGTCGTAGAACAGTGATTTTTTTTTAGTTTTAAACGTTACAGTGTCAAGAATGTTTTACTAAATATGATTGATAGGACTGGGGGGCTGTATAAAAATTTAAATTTCGTAACTCTTTCAAAATTTGATTTTTTGAAAAACATTGAATAGACCCAAAATTCCTTTCATAATTTGGAGATTTTTTCCTAAATAAACTATATGCTTATCTCTAATGGTTAAGAAATTAGCTATTGGTCCACGATTGGAGTAGACACCCTGTATACAGTTTCTAAGTGTTGTAATCGAGGAATTATGTACTTATTTTATTTCGCACTTTTTAGTACGAATCAAGCTTATAGAAGTACTCTTTAGAAGAAAAAGAATTCTCATTTTATTTTATTCTACTCTAAAGTTTTCGATGCCACATGGCTTCCTTGAAAAATCATTGCCAGAATTTGAAATTGTTCGTCGCTTTTATTGGACCTTTGAATCTAGCTAGTAGTGACCTCAAAAACGACATTTTTAATTCAATATATACTTCATTTCGGCAAATGTTACTTTAATTTTGAAAGTTGTGTCATTATATTCTAAATACCAGAGAGATTAAAACAAGAAGTTCTGTCAAGAACTAAACGAGCCTACTTTCCCGTAAATCGACATCGGCATTCTCGCATCTGATCATTATTCTCTTGATTATCTGAAACTGAAAATTATGTCAAACATACCTTTTTAGCACATAGAGCTGATTTCGAAAAGCAAAATATACCCCTCTCATCAGATGAAATAGACACGTAAAAAGTAATTAACGAATAAATAAAGCTTTGTCGCACCTTTTAAAGAGTGCAACTGTTACAGTTCCTCCGTAGAAAAAATCCTACATTGTTTTCAAAAAAAATAAATAATAATAATAATAAAATAAATAAATAAATAAATAAAAGTACAAAGATCATCAAAACGTATTTTATCAAAGAAAGAAAAAAAAAAGAAAAAAAACTCGTCCGTTAATAAAATGTCTCGAATTTCACTTTTAATCGGTTGCCAGTTGTTAAATATAAATAAAGAATAAAATGTTCTCGTGAATGAAAAATTTTTGTTACAAAAAAAAAAATCGTCTGTCAAAAAAAAAAAAAAAATAATAATAATAATAATAAATAAAATAAAACAAATGAATAAATAAACAAAAAATCGTCTGCACAGTCAGTCATTTTTTTTTTTCTGAGCCTGCATTTCCGCCACGTTTGCGGAGTCGGAGTCGGAATCAAAGTCCTCACAGAAGATTACTCAGAAAAGTACTTTACAAACACTATTTATCAAAACCATTTTCTTACAAAGTTAGTTTGAAGGAAATCCGACTTTAAGTTCAGAATCAACATTCAACTTAAATTCCCCTTAGACGCTAATGTTAATTTTTTTTCTGAACGGTTCAATATTGAACGAAAAATGGTTCAAATCAAAAAGCGAAATATGGAAATGTATGGGAAAGCCTCTGCGAGATCTTTCAAACAAAAAAAAGTTTATTCCATTCAGACGGTTCACTCAAAAGTTATTAGGTGGGGAAAGGTTGCTTGAACGGTTCAATGTTGAACGAAAAAATGCTCAAATGGAAAATTTGAATAAGGTAATGAAGTATCCTTGCTGAGATAATTCGAACAAAAAAAAGTTTGTTCAAATCGGATTGTTCACTCAAAAGTTAGCATCGCGGGACAGGTTGTTTGAACGGTTCAAAGTTGAACCAAAAACTGTTCAAATCGAAAAATCAAATATGGGAATGAGCTGTACTCGTCGAGATCTTTCGAACAAAAAAAAAGTTTATTCCATTCGGGTTGTTCACTCAAAAGTTATTAGGTGGGGAAAGGTTACTTGAATGGTTCAATGTTGAACCAAAAATGTTCAAATTGAAAATTTAAATACGTTAATAAAGTATCCTTCCCGAGATGCTTCGAACAAAAAAAAATTTGTTTAAATCGGACTGTTCATTCAAAAGTTATTAGGGGTGACAGCTTGTTTGAACGGTTCAATGTTGAACGAAAAATTGTTCAAATCGAAAATGTAGATACGGGAATGAAGTATCCTTGAAAAGATCTTTCGAACAAAAAAAAGTTTGTTCAAATCGGACTGTTCACTCAAAAGTTAGCATCGCGGGACCGGTTGTTTGAACGGTTCAAAGTTGAACCAAAAATTGTTCAAATCGAAAAATCAAATATGGGAATGAGCTGTACTCGCCGAGATCTTTCCAACAAAAAAAAGTTTGTCCAAATCGGAATGTTCATTCAAAAGTTATTAGGGGGGGACAGACAGACCGACAGACCGACCGACAGACCGACACACAAATTCCCCATCTCAATACCCTACTTTCAAATTTTTAATTTTTCGATATTCAATTTACCTTTTTATTTTTTTAACTTGGCGATATTTTTTTTACTTGGCGATATTTTTTTTACTTGGCGATATTTTTTGGACTTGGCGATATTTTTTAGATGCATTAAGCTACTTTCAATACTTTTTTCGTCTTTCTTTTGTTTTTAACGGGAAAGTAGGCTAAAAAGTGATGTTGTATCCAAAATTCAATTTCTGGCACACCACTTGAGAGTTGGAGTCAACTGCTATAATAACTTGATTGGACAGACATTCCTCTCCCCGTTCGCCTTTTAAATATAGCTGTGATGTGCCTCCCCAATATTCATGTATTCATCCCACTTTTGATGTTCGTGTGGCGTGGGCTTCGGCGATGTAGGTTGCGGCACAGAGGAGTATTTAGGAGCATGTCCTTAAAAACTGAAGGCCGACTTTTTTATTTCTTTGAATAATGGAGCAATTTCTGATCACCGACATACTCACACATACCAAGAGGTAGACGTGTTGCGTTAATTCGGGAGTACGCCTGGTATTACTGCCAACTGTTAAATTATTCAATGATATTTTTTTTTACTTATTTATTTATTTATTATCGTTCCTGAGCTCGTTATTCATGTGATGTGTTATACTGTCAGCTGAACACTACTTCTATCTCCACTCTCAGAATTGGTTTCGTCAGGGCCCGATGAAACCAATTCTGGTCAGGGATAATTTAATTACTTGGTAAAAGGCTGAAACCATTTCACGAGGCTGATACTTGAAAATGTTTCCACGATAAAATATTTCGAGCTTTAGCCTTTTGTGAAACTAGCCGGGTACCCGGCCCTGCCCGGGTATGGTGTTTTAGTGACACTCGTTCATGAATTTTTCAACATTAAAGTGCATATCTATGCACACAATGGCTACTTCTGTAAACAATTGTAATTTTTTCTGACTGGACAAACTAAAAAACTGTATTACACACCTTAAATAGAAATGCAAGCTACAAATAATGTTTAGGTAAATCGGAACGCTTGATACAGGGTGCGGCGGAGAAACTTGCAGACTTGAAAAGTCAACTAAGGGAAAATTACATCATGTATCAGTTTACTACTTTTTATAAGATATGGTACCCATTCTGAATTTTTATATTAGTTAGATTTAAAAACTACATCGGGAAGAAGGACGGCCCCTGTTAATGATGCACTCATGTACCCTAGATTTGTTGCACTCTTACGAGCATATCGACTGATGGGATGTTGGTGATAGCAAGCCGGATGTTGTTCTTCAGGCGTTGCAGGGTCCGGGGCTTGTCGTTGTAAACGATCGATTTGAGGTACCCCCATAAAAAATAGTCACAGAGTCAAATCGGAAGAGCGGGCCGGCCGCGGTACGTCACCTTTCAAGGAGACGTTATCACTCAACTGGCGAACCACAGCAAGTTTGTAGGGATGAAACTGGAGTTCGTTGTGAAGAATTCGTCTCGGTGTCCAATCAAAAATCCCCAAAGCAGCAGCGTGTTTAACCGCCGAACACCTGGGAGAGCGCAAAAACGACTCCTTCGCTTTTTCGACGTTTTCTAGGGTTCTGGAAATCCGTTGACCTCCTGGGCCTCTGTTTGCCACACTCTCACTTTCCCTGAATGTTTTCATCCACAAAATAGTCGATTCCCAGCCAGGAATGGGAACAACGGGCTGAATTTTGAACCGAGTTCGGAAGGCACGTTGAGTGGCGACCACTGAAAGATTATTTGAAAAGTAAGATTCGGCGGCGAACGCTCGTTGCTCTTTTGTCTAACGCATGGCGACAACTAAACTATGAGATAACAAAACTTCAGTACCCTCTCTTTAAAATGAGACTCTTCCCATTCCTTTCTGACCACTCCTTGCTAATTAGCATCCAATAGAAATCAGCAAGTTTCTCTGTCGCACCCTGTAAAATCAATCGCACTGGAGTCAAGTATTTCCAAACATTACACGTAAAATAAGTCCCATCATTAGTTTATATCCTTGTGACTACATTGGTGAAAACATCTTAGAACGCAATCTAAAATACGGCGAACCTTCCGAGTACATAGGGCGTGGCCCTTTACCTCGGAGATCTGTACAAAAACATCTTATGTACCTAACTTAGAAATTTTTTGACTAAAAACATTTTCTGTTCTATAACTGTTACCAAAATCAATTTTCTTTTTAATTAGTTTTGTTTGCGATTATTGGCACAGATGAATTTAAAAATCCTAAGAAAGCAATAAATTTCATACTTACTCCAGAGAAGCCTTGGTTCACATTTTCATTATGAGCACTATTAATATTGTTGTTGCCAGGCAATAAATTTTTGCAACAATGTACTGAAAATTTAATCATTTAATGGGGAAACTACATGAAATTTACTATTTTCCATAATAACTTTTTTAAACTAAGCTTTTTAGAAATAAATTATAGCTTATCCTGCTCCCTGTTACTGTAGCTATCTACGGTGAAAAAATGGTTAAAATCGGTTCAGTAGTTTGGAAGATTACCCCGGACATACGGATACAAAAGTAGTCTTTTATGTATATAGATTTCGATAAGATGGAATTTATGTCACTTATTTTAAATCACGAATACACTTAAACCAAACAAAAAAGAATCTTAAGAGTATCGGTTCATGTGGAAGTTTTTTAAAGAAAACAAATAAAGGAATCAATTGCTTCAGAACTGATCAAACACCAAAACATAAAAAATAAGTTATATTCCAGATTCTGTTTTTACAAGGCACAGGCACCCTTTTGGTCAAAAGCTATATCATTATTTTTCCCGAAATTAAAGCTTCTTAACTTAGGGTCAAAAAACTGTACGCCAAATATACCGCATCCCTCGGAACGTCTCGTTGGAATGCGGGGGAAAAAAAACACAGTAATTTCGACAAAACATCGTTATAGCGGGGAATTCGTTTAAGTGGAGACCTTTAACATTGCGTCTATGGCAATGAAATATTTGGTTCCGGAATATTTTATTCGTATGAGCAAGGTATTCGTTTATCCGTTCCCCTATTGAGAAGAGGACGATAGTATGTTGAAATCTCAGCTGGTTTTTGGGAGTTTATGTCGGAATGACTTCTCAAAAAAAGTGCTCCGAGTTAATCTTTTTTCAATCTGAAATAAAATTCGAAAGACTTCTCTGTTACACTTGGAGGAACCCTTGAAGCATACATTTTTCTTGGAGGAACCTCTTGGCTAAAGAGCAGAAAAATTAATAGTACAAACATCCTTATAAGATTATAAATTGTAAGGTAGCTAATGTTTTTCTTTTGAATATTTTCTCTGAATACTAAACAAAAACTTTTTCAATTACTTGAGTGTGATTGTTTCTTATTGCAAAGTATTTTTACTACCAGGGGTGCCCATCCCCCCCAAACTCAATGGCGCTAATTCCCCCCTAAAAAATTTTCACAACCCTCTGTTGCTTTTTATTTTTTATTTTTACCCCTCTTTTTTATTTTATTTATTTTTTAAATATTATTTATTTTTTAAAAATATTTTTTATTTATTTTTTAAAAATATTATTTATTTATTTTTTTTAATTATTCTTTATTTTTTAAAATTATTTCGATAATTATTTTTTATTTATTATTAATTTTTAGAAGTACTAATTATGTGCAGAATAGAATCATTTTTTTTTTGCTCTTCCACACATTTCAAGCACACACACAGAGAAAAAAAAATAATAATAAAGTAATAAAATAAATAATTTAAATTAAAAAATAAATCAATGAATAATTCTTATTTAAAAAAAATCGGTAAATAATTTAAATAAATAAATTGGTTTTAACCCACCCCCCCCCCCAAAAAAAAAAAAAAAATTTGATGGCGCAACTTGCGCCATAATCCTCCCCCTGTGGACACCACTGTTTATACTGTATTAATTTTGTTCATCTATGAAACATATATTCATACTTAAATTTAGAAGCAAACCTGCCTTTCTGAATTCGATATTTTATAAAAAATTAAATTTTACTAATATTTTAGCATTTTGGCAAATAGTGATCACTTGCGAAACCCTGCCAAAGTTCCAAAGAGCACTAGGACTCCAAGCAGGACTCGATTAAGATATCAGGAGGCCTTAGGCCAAACACCTTTTCAGGGACCCTTGGTAGATACACATCACAATTTTAGCATTTTGCGGCCCCAAAAAGTGGGGACCCTAGGCCATTGCCTAGTTGGCTGTGTCAGTGATCTGGCTCTTGTTCTGCGTAACCTTGGTTGAAAACGTCTGTGGCGTGGTGGCCCGGGAAGGTGTCGGCCTCGTAACCGGAAGGCCCCGGTTACGAGGCCGGTCAGCGGATCAAAGATACATCGTCTTCACTAATGGTGGCTGGGGGACGTTAAAAATGCTCGTGGTCATAAAATCCTCCAAGTGAATCAATACCTCTATGGGTCATGGACCAGGGGGTTGCTCAGCTTCTAGTCTGGGTCAAAAAAACGGAGCCCTCTTCAGGGCCCCATCAACCGGTTAAACCACGAACTGTGGTAGGTCCAGGGGACCTTGGAGTGAAAAGTGAAAACCTCTGTAGTTTTTCGCCCCAAAACTGTAGACCTAAGCACTTGTAAACCTGATCCTTGTTTTCTCTTGCCTAATTATCACGCCTCTCTCATACAATGTATGGGGAGTCTTGATCGATCTGTACTTGCGGGGAAAATGCGCTATGTGTGGCAACTCTCCTGATCACAAGTGGCATAAAATGGAAAACTAAACAGCAAACTGCGCAACGTAGTGCGTTTCGGCGTAATGCGTGAAACAGCCCAGTCTTCCCTCTCCACACGCACTGGCAGTGAATAAATAAAAATGTGCCCTGTTTTATATTCCTCGAGCGGCGAGTGGACACGCCGTTTCTTAATAGGGCGCGATGTATCCGAAACCGGGGGTGCACGACCTGCACGCTGCACCCCGCCCACGCTTTCAAGAAGCTCAGCAAACGACCTTTCGCCTTCTTCGGTAGAGTGACGCCGATGGCGAAAATGTCCGTCAACCTACTGCATCTTCAGTTTTCATCTGCATGATGTTTTCCAGTGGCGTTGCCAGAAGGAAAAGGAGCATTTCGAAGGGGGATGTGATCAGTTTTAGTTCCTTTCTAGGATTCTAGGGTGAAAAAAAGGGGGCGGGATACCTAGTTTAAGTGTGTGTGGGGGGGGGGGGGGGGAGAGGGTATATCTGCTAATACCCCCTTATGGATGTTTTCGGCCCCAACGAGATAGAGAGCTGTCCAACTTTCAAATTGAATTTTAAACTGAATCAGATACGTAAAAAATGTATTCTGCCGTGCTTTGCGCAAAAGTGGTATCTGCAGTGGAGCTCAAACTGAGATAAAACTCTTGAAAGTTTTGCGTTACCATGTATTTGATTCAGATGATACTTTTTCAGAATTTCTTAAAAAATATTTCTCGTTCTCAAATGACCATATACTATTGTATTCAGGTAAAATACGTCTCAAAGAGACACCTGGGGGGGGGGGGGGGGGATGGGATAACTCAATTTTGTTAAAAAGCGTAGGTACTATTGTGCTTCGCACAGCGGGGATGCCCTCAAAGAGCGAAGGCACTCCCCTCAAATGATTTAAACGCCTTTCCGTATGAGAATGAGAGTTCCCCCAAAAAGTGAAAAAGAAAAAAAAAAATCCTTAAAAGCACATCCCTAAAATTCTCAATGGCACAGTATACACTATGACTCCTCTCCTCCGGTGGTAACCCCTCAGTGTATTGTAAATAGTTCAAAATGTTTTTACTCAAAATCAACATCTAATAGTTATACAAGGAATCTGGATCCCTAATTAATTTAGTAAGCAATCTATGAATTGTAATGCGCACCTTTTAATATTCACCATCTCAATGAAATTATTTTTGTATTTTACTGAACATATTGGGTCGTTCTTGATGTGCACGTGATTTTAATATGATGCGTTGAAATTTTTGATGTGTGATAGTATCCATACAACAAAATTTATTCACTCCAGTTAAAAACAAATGCGATCTGGTTTTTGTGATGGTAATTAAGTATGAGACCAAATTGTGTAGTTAAGGTGGAAATTAAGGGAATGTTCAATACAGACCTCTTTCTTATTTGGGAATGTGTAATGAAAAGTAAAAGTACTATAATAATTCTAGCTCATAACATTTAACTCATTCAATATCATTATATTTGCATTAGTTGTAAGCAGTGGTCGGAAGTAGCGCGCTACAAGTAGTGAAACTACTGTAGCAGCTACATTTTTTAGTAGTTTGTAGTGTAACGCTCTACTTTTAAAAAAAAGTAGAGTAGTGAGTAGCGCGATACAAAAATATAGTAGTTTGTAGCGATTCCTGGAAACTACTTTTAAAATTGAAAAAAAAAAAATATATATTTAAGAAAATTAAAAAGAGAGAGAACAAAGGAAAAAAGCAAGGTTTAATTGACAAGGCAAATCTTGCACGAGTACAGCAGTGGACGAAATGAGAAATACGAACCATAAAAATATGAGCTGATCTTATATCGTTTTCACGAAATACACTTTACCTGTTTGATATCATTGGTTCCTTTGGCATCATAATTTTTACATTCCTTCAAATAATTTTCATGTTCATAAATATTCTCTGGCAAGCAGTTTAAAAAAAATTGAAGGTTGAATTCTTCCAATCTTTCAATTTTTGAATCCTTTCTTGTGGCGAATATTCGTAAAAATTGTAAAAAAAAAAAATCTAAAAATGAAAATTTTCAGCAAAAAAGAAAAAGGAACAAAAAGGAAGAGTAACAAATAAATTCAAAGACAACTCCTAGTGCTATTCCATATTCAAATGAGTTAATTTATTAATGTAAACACTTTTCGATTTTTTTCGGTAAATCCTTTAACGGTATATGCTTTTTATTTATTCATTTTTTAAAAAGTAGCGAAGTAGCGACTACAATTCAAAAGTAGTTTGTAGTCGCTACATTTAAAAAAAAGTAGTTGTAGTTGTAGTAAACTACATTTATAACAAAGTAGTTGTAGTTGTAGTTCGCTACAAAAGAAATGTAGTTTTTCCAACCCCTGGTTGTAAGTTGACAAAAATGTAGTTTGCTTTTAGTTGACACTTTTGAGTATTGTAAACATGCTGGTGTTCTCGCTGAAGAATTGTCGACATAATTAAATGCTAACTTTCTCTCGGGGATCATTCAGCTTAATTATTTTTCTTGGCTTCTTTAAGTGGAAAATAGGCTAAGAATACGTTGGAAGTTACTGAGTGTTTTTATCATTTAGTTTTTTTTTTTTTTTCGCAAAAAATGGAGCGTCAAACTTTCTAAATGTTTTACATCCAAAAAAGTTTTTATTTGCTATCAACAATTGATACATAATATTAGTATTTCATCAAGTGCGAATTTTTTAGATAAAATTCAATGGTTCTGAACGAACTTTGTCTTTATTTTTATTCTTTTTAATAATATTTCACTTTTCGTTTAAACGTTTCAAAAACGTTTTAAAATGATAGCCACAACGTTAACAACCATTTTGCAGCGTTTATGAAACGAATTCTTCTACCTTGGGGGATGGTGATTCAAGAATGCTAAATATTTTTTGAAAAACGCTTCGAAATGAAGCTTTTTGAAGAAACTGTGTGTGATTTGATCAGTCATGTGATTCAAACAAGCGTCCGACCAATCCTTGTCGGGCGCTGTGATAAATCGAAACCGCTCACAATGAGAACTCCTCCGAATCATCATTACTTGAAACAGTCTCATAACCTAAATGTAGGTTATGGCAGGAGAGAAAAAACTGTTTGGATCCACCAAGGCCGTGCTGCAAACAATGCCTTCTATTCCGGTATTTCGTAACTCAGGCAGATGTATGGTGCACTCAAGCTTGTACACAAGCGGGGAGGAAAAGCCTTTCGGTTTCATCAACGGTCAGTGTCAATAGCGACTGGCGTTCACGACACACTGGCACATTTTGAGAACGTTTGGACAATCGGCGTTTTGTTTTGCGCGTATGAAATCTTGTGCCACTACCATTATGCTTTTGCTGATCGTTATTGTCTTCGAACTGCTTTGAACAAACAGGCTTGTTTGCTGGACGTGCAAAATAATGGTGTCTCAAAATAAAGTTTGCGATATTCGCTCACCAAAAACGTGGTTTTTCAAATTTTACAACATGTTCTTCAAAGGCTACAATAGTGGCATAACGGGATAACTTAAACACATGCACACACACATTGAAGAAAAAAAAATTCTGTGAGATTTTTCATTGATTTATTGTCTAATAATATAGTATGCAAAAGATTAATAATTGTTTGTTTCCTGGTTGGTTTTCGTAGTATTAATGAATAATGTACAGTAAAAATATGAAAAATTTCTCCTAAACTGTGAAATTTGAATGATATGCTTCTTCTGATTAAACCCAACCACTAACACTGTAAGTTTTCTTTCTTCTTCTTTTACAAGGCTTGAAAATAATGAGTCTTTGATGCACTTTATCTTTTTATCCATATGGTAGTCTTCTTTGTTACTATGTATTTGCTACCAATTTTCTCGAAAATTTCGAAGTTACTCTAATTTATAGTTTAGCTTTGTGCTGTATTACTATTGGTGAAAAAAACCTATTAGTGCATCATTTTCTGGAGAGTTACCAGTTTCAACTGCATTGCAATAGGAACTGAGTAGAAGTTTTTCACTTCATTTGATAATGAATATTAAGAAAGTTCCAATTATTGAAGTTACACACTCAGGAACAGATTAACAAATCTAGATGAAATTTAGAATTAAAAAAAAATCATTGCTATTTTTTTAATAAAATAGTTTGTGCTTCAATCATTGTCATGTTCTAATGAGATGGATTTCAATTTCTGTGTGTGTGTGTGTGTGTGACCAATTGTTTACTAAAAATTGTGTGTAGGAAAAGTTAACTTTCGAACTTATATTGGCAACAAATTATTATTACAAATAACAGCTAGTTTAAATAAAATGTTTTTGTATTAAAAGTTAAAATTTTACTGCACACTGTCTTCAAACCGTTCTTGCTGACCTGCACTTCAAAATCGTGATATTTAAAACGTTTCTTTCTTTTTCTTAAATTTTAAATGCTGATTTTCTCTTTCTCACTCGAAGTTTCACAAACTGACCTCTCTTTCGCCAAAGATATGCACTGAATGAATTCATATTCATACATGCAGAAAAAGAAATTGTATGTAATAGATATAAAGCTTTATGTTTCGTGGTTGGTTGCAGCTGCACGCGATATTTCTACATGATTAAACCATAAATCTGAACCTTGGAATTTTTGTACTGTCAGATAAGTGAATTCGGAACGAAACTGTCTAGGTTTATGTTGGTGGGATTATCCATCACTTTGATCTGGAAGCATATGCCTAAATTTCTTTATTAACTGTAAAAACCTTTTTAAATTAGTTTTTAATCGAAAAAATAACCTTAAATAAAGTTTAAAAACTAAAAAATACGCTTTTAGAGTTAATAAAAGGTTAAACTATATTTCATGATATTCATAACTGATTTCTCTCTGATTTACAAAACTATTGAATATCCGCTTAGTTTACATGCATTTATAATACATCAACATGTAACAAGCCTCTATTAGTATTAATGATGGTATTGTGGCGGTCAACCGACGTCAACTGCACAGAAATGTATAAATCGTCGTCTTTTTATCAATGACGTAAATACCGGTACATGTTTTCTTTTGGATACTGGAAGCGATGTGAGTTGCCTTCCCCGAGGGTATTTTAAGAGTCATAAAGTAAATAATTTTGTTCTTTCGGCTGCGAATAATTCTAGTATTAAAACTTATGGCACAAAATCATTATCCCTAGACTTGGGGTTGCGACGAAAATTTCCATGGCAGTTTATTATTGCGGATGTTAGTAAACCAATTATCGGAGCGGATTTTTTGGAACATTACGGCTTAATTGTTGATATTAAACGTAAATCTCTCACTGATCCACTAACATCTTTAACTTCGAGTGGCCGTACTTCTAAATCTCAAATGCCTGCAATAAAGAGTGTTTCTGGCAGTTCTAAATTTCATAAATTGTTGCAAGAATTTAAAATTATTACACAGCCCACCGCAGGGTTGCAAACTGAAATCAAACATAATACGTTGCATTACATTCAGACAACCGGTCCCCCGGTACAATCTCGAGCGCGCCG